>JAVANC010000005.1:43141698-43311343 GCA_033319125.1 Parnassius glacialis
AACGTACATAAGGCAGGCGTATATCGGTTTGGTAATGTCCGTTCTCATGTAAACCTTTATCGTACGTATTTACTCAGATGGGCTCAAACTGAACTTAACGCTAAACGTGTAGGTAGAAAAGTCTGCACTGTTATGATAACTCATAGGATGCATCATCCGAGATGATCAGTAATGAGGCTGTACTTGCTGGTTTTATGCCGTATACGTAGGCATTTCCCCATGTAACATATAAGTAAATAAAGGATAGGAAGCTAGCAAAAATATGGATTTGTATCAGAAAATAATACAAGAATATTTGTCAAGACACTCACATCTCAAATTTTAATATGTTCTATTGTTATTGTTATGTACTTTTTAACAGAATTAACATTTTAATGCAATCTGAATTCGATGTATCATCTCTTTTTAGGGTTCCGTACCTCAAAAGGAAAAAACGGAACCCTTATGGGATCACTTTGTTATCCGTCTGTCTGTTTGTCTGTCTGTCTGGCTGTCTGTCTGTCTGTCAAGACCCTTTTTTTCAGGAACCCGTAGAGGTATCAAGCTGAAATTCATATCAAATACTTAAGTCTACTGTCTTTTGGAGCTGTGAAAAAATCAAGCTTCTAAGCCAACTCAATCAAAAAATACAGCCGTTTATGTCGCAAACTTTCGACATTCGCAAGGGAATCAAAACCTAAGGCGTACTTCCCGTGAACTCAGAATTTTGAAATTTGGTACGAAGCAATGTTTTATAGTACAGATAAAGGAAAAATTGCGAAAAGCAAAAATTTTTAGTTACATCATATAATAAAAATATTTTTAATAATATTAAACTTATATACTTACGGATTAGCACGGAACCCTCGGTGCGCGAGTCCGACTCGCACTTGGCCGGTTTTTTTCTGTTTTTTTTTTCGGTTTTTTATTTTATTATTAGCCAGTAGCGACTTGTAAAATGTTTCATACAAAATAATTTTTTTGCTAATTTTAAAGCATAATTTTATTATTAATAAACAATGAAAAACAACCTGGTTTAGGTTTTATTCAGAAATCTTAACGATTGCGTGTGTGGGTAAATAATTGCAAAAAAAAACTGTTTATTCGCCTGTTAGAAATGATGAAGGAGAAAATCAATGTACTAAAATATTATTCTCTCTTTATATAATTTTAACACAATAATTAATTCAAATTGAATTCTCAAAACTGAGGCAACATTCAAGTATTTTTAAAAAGACCACGTTGGTTTAATAATTAAATCATAGTCCAAGCTACACGCCAAATATACACATAGAGTTTATATAATTAATTAAAAGAAGATAAGTACTCTAAAAATCAGCTGAGAATTGGTAAAAAAAATAATAGTAGAAAGAAAAAAATCATCCAAATACTTCCATGCAAAAAATGCCCTTCACACCAAATCTCGGTCACGACGGACAGTCTCAACGTAGACCAGGGAATCAGACTCATCTGCATGGGACAGGATTAAAGTGCATGGGTATGTACGCAAGCATAGCTGCATACTCTATTCACTCGCTCCTACACGACCGGAGAACCAACGGCTTTCTTTGCGAGGCACGAGAATGAAATACCGCAAACTACTTGACTCCTGGCTATTTTATTTACGGATAACGAGACTCTTAGTCCTTAGGAATAACAACGTATATCTGCATTTTATATCTTAATCAAGGAAAGATGTAAGTATAATCAAGTAAAATCGAATTACTCTCAGGTGGACTGCAAGCTCATTTTTCACAACCCCACAGTGATAAAAATGTTGTTTCGTTAATGGCAGACAAAATATTCTAACAAATTATTAAAAACTCTCCTTGTCTCAAAATGTTAAAAAGAAAGAAAGTGATTCTATTTTTTGTAAAGAAGTAAGAGCAAGAAACGAGTGAACAAATGAAATATCCGTTGTCACATCTAATGACTAAGATGGAATGCCTCGTTACTAGTACAAAGACTCATCGATTTTGTGTACTCTTTACAAAACACAACAGCTTTTGCTGCTATTTTAAACTACTGTTGGTTTAGCGGGATCCTTCGTGTTGCAGACATAAGACACTGCAGCATGCTGTCTATAGTTTAATTATAATTGATTGTATTACTATCACGTGTGTCATACTCTTAATTACCATATAAATCAGAACATATTCATATTAGTTTGATAATATTCATATATCACCATCATTTGTCTGCTGTCTTATATATAGGACGATGGCAGCGTATTCACGTCAAAAATATGTTTTCATCTTGGTTTAAATTATAATCTGGAGTGTTTAAAATGTTTTCAAGTGTACACGCAGTCAAATCGTCAAAATCTGCTTGGACGCGCCAGTAACGTAGGTTCTTCGCTAAAAATTTGTGGACTGTATTGGTACATACAACAAGCGCAGCATGGAAAGTGGATGAGAGTGGAATGCACGCACTAACCTTGTGAGGGACTGCCTCGCCTTCCTCCCGGAGTATCAGCTAACACAGCAGGTTCGCCACGTGGGTCAGCGCACGCACTTTTAGATTAGTTCTAGGATTTCACACATTCCTAAACTCTCGCCTTATTGTAATCGCGGAAGGCGCATCACATTCGCGAAATTACTAGGACACAATGTCCGGTGATAATTGATATTAAAGAGGAGATCGAAGGACGCAATGTTCTTCGTGCGGTATGCGGTCGCGGGTATTGCTTTATCATAACTAATTGCTGCTGCGTGGCGCTTTCGTCGCCTTCAACGGCTGTACGTGCATATAGGAAGGCTTAGTGAAGGGAGGGGTTAAAGTTATGTACCAAGTATTCTATTAGATTTATAAATTCAATTGTTAACTGGCATTACCACTGCTTTTAAAGTGACTAAATTAAAATTTAGGTCAACAAGTACATAATAATCCACATCAAAAATGAAGGTTAAATTTCACCTAATTATATCAATGAGAAGTATAAATTATACCTTGAAGACTTGCCTACCGCAGTTACTATCAATTGGGAATGGTGAGTGCTATAGGCTTAAGATTAACCCTCGTTAGTCTCAAACTAATAGTCTAAGACTATTCGAATAAGCTTACCTCAGCAGTATTAAAATGGCGTTCTTATACTATAGGTATAAGATACTATAGTACACTTCAATACTACTTTGTCGTGGCTAGGAAGTGAACTGAAATGCATTAATGCCCTATGAAAGCAATGAATTTTTATTTACTTTGTTAATATGGCATTTGTTCTTTTCCCTCCAATTCTACTAAGATTACCTTAACACAATCCTTAACCCTCTCCGATTTTTAGCTTTCTAGCTTTTTGAATTTTACAGCTAAGCTACTTATTGAATGTTGTGTTGCATGCTTTTATAAGTGGTTCGGAGCATTGATTCGGTTTGTCATTAGGTTTATATTTAGTTTGCACAAAAATATGGTCAATGTTGTTTTCGAATTTCTTCGAGACAAAATAAATAAGGCTTGTAGTAAATTATTATTTTGATATCAACGATAATCACATTTACGATTATACACAAAATATGCATATTTACAACACAAATATCCTACGATAATGTAGTGCACAAAGAGAAACAGAAAATGTCACAGAATTCATATTAACTTTTTACGAGCTGATAATGAAGAAAAGGAAAATACAAGTTATGAGAAGTCTGCGCCTTTTTACAGAATATTTTATATCTACTTTACATATACTTTATGTACTTCAATTTAAAATTAATAAATTGTCACCATTGTTTCATTTTAAACTTTAAATATTGTCTTTACCTATTACACCAATTACTGTATAATATATTTATTGACCTTTTTGGTTCACCATTTCTATTACAAGCAATTTCAATACTCGTAAGTGACATCGATTAAGTTCTCGGAACAAAGTATTATTTGTTGTACTTTACATAAAAAATATGAAGTAGAAATTAGATTTATTTATCATGTTTAACATTTTTTAAAAGAAGTTTTAATTTTTTTGAATCATTAAAATATACTTCAGCACATAAAAGATATTTAAGGTAATCGCATTATAATTATACCCTATAGTAGATTGTAGTATAGCAGATTAGCCGTAGGGGGATATTTGCCATAGTTGCCACGCTTGGCAGTCTGGTTGGCAACCGCAGTTCTTTCATAGTTTTGAGTTGTTATTAGAATGCAAATGTCCATCTCCTATTTCATTGCACTTTGTCGCATCTTATGACACCCATAGGAAGATATAGTGTGCATTCTCATTAGCGATTTTTTTAAATGTTAATACTAATCTTAGCACGTACTTATTTTTATGTACGTACCTTTATTCCTTTTCTTTTTTCAATCTCTCTTATACTGTGTTATAGGAAATATGTCAATGAGAAGAGGCGTGTTGCTGCTTCTATAACTTTAATAATTATACTGATCTATATTCTTAACTAAACTCTAATATATATATATATATATATATATATATATATATATATATATATATATATATATATATATATTATATAGTCGTGTGGGCTATACGACACTACAATACTTCTATGATATATATGTTACAATTTTATGATTTAAATTAATATGTAGTATTTTACTGTTTGCATCAGAAATATTAAATACATAAATAAAAATAAGTAACCCTGATAAAGTAAAAAATGTATAACGTAACGTTGTCATGTCAACTTATATCGAAAAGTTTGTACTTTACGTAAAAGTCAATGGAATCTTTCAAAAGGAAATCGTTGCAATATACACTAAAATCTAACTTGATTTTATTGCCGCAACATTTGGTTCGAAGTACATTAAATCGCTTCTGCAACCCCTTTCCTTCATTTGAAGTCTTTACCAACAAACGAAAGCATTAAATTTAGAGAGGCTACGAATTTATTTTAACTGAAGCTATCGAATTTTAGGAAAGTATTTAATGGTATTAATTTGTTATATTTACACGAGTACACGTTTCATCAAACTAATTTTAAGATTTTTTTTTGTATTTAATTTAAAATTATTTTGAATTTCGACCGTTTATTTACGTTATTTAATTGATCTAAATTAGTAATAAATGCGACAACAGACTGACAGATTCTAATTATCGTCAAAATGATGATAGGTTATTATCATCAATGTAGCGCAATAAAAATTAACTGACTTTGGCCGTGGAAGGATAATGGGTGATCTCCCGTCATGCGAGGTGTTTAACCCGGGTACGGCCAACGCTTCATGTGTTAAATATTTTCTGAGAAGTCAGTGCTGTTAGCGAGTTGGTTTTACGAGCATTGTTATATAGTATATGCTGATTAGTATGGAAACTCTGTGTTTTCAGTGCTGCATAAGATTACAAGCTACAAGACTATGTGGGTTTTTATTTGCAAAATACATTTTATTCAATCTAATATAATATATTACGATTGTAAGAAACAATTTTTTTTTATTGTTAATGTTACAAAAATCAATAGGAAACAATACCCACGTAAATTTTGCAAAGAGTGAACACTGATTGTTACTAAGTGCGTTGTTTCTTATTTTCTATTAACTACAAGTAATTATCAGACAAAACTTGGATAAGGGTGACAAACGAGCACACAGTCCACCTAATGGTAAGTGCTTGCTGTGGCCCATAGACATCTACATTTACCCTCGATTACGAATCAAAATGTAGATGCATTGTCACCCGTGAGGACTAAGATAGAATGCCTCGTTTCCAGTAAAAAGAGTCTCCGTTTCTCTACACTCGCTATACGAAACACAGCAACATTAAGCTGCTATTTTACACTGGTATTCTGTGAGAGCGTGGTCCTTCCCCGGTCGAGCCGACCCATTCGTGTTACAACTATACCAGAAATATAGCTGCAGCATGGCTCTACCACATTTATTGCACAGTATTTCCTTGACATATCAATATAAAAAACAGAAACGTTTATGAGCAAGAAATTTAAACGCCGTCGGCACTTCTATTTAAATTTAACATTTTTTACAATAAATCAATTTCCAAATTTTCATTCAACTCCAGTGAATATTTGTTCCTTGAAGAGACATCTAAAATAACTTCATCAATAATTAAGCACATGATAATAAATAAATTACTAAAAAGAAGAAAAATAACATTAATATGAGGATAAATCTTTTCTTTTAAGATGTCACATAATAATTAACATCAATATATCTGTCACATTTAAGATGGTTTAATAATTTTGCCTTGAACAAACACAAAAATAAAAATAAAGAAAATCCTTCCGATTCAATGTAAGAAATAGGGTAAACAATAACACGTCTTTGGTGAAACGCCGAATTCTCACAAGGGAATCATGAACTCTGATTGAACAAATTGCGGAAAGTACAATACAAACAATAGTGAATACATATTTTATAGCGAAACCACAGTAATTTCAAGCTTATATATTTTTGCATACCTTAAGCGAAAGCGCAAGGTAATGTTCTACTATCGCCTAAAAATTAAAATTCCAACATTTTATCGAATAAAATCGTATCTAGCTATCATATTATACATATAAATGATATAAAAAGCACATTGTTAGAAAGATAAATGATTGTTGAACTTATTAATAATTTTTTTAAATCGATTAATTGCTATTTTTAAATAAAAAAAAGGGTTTTAGTGGCTTATGGTGTGGATTTATCATGTCCCTGTGGCTTGTAAACACTATAACTTTTGAAAATATCAATTGTTAAACTCAATCTATTTTTTAATCTCTTCATCTATCATGTGGGAAGCCACTGAATGTAAATGACAGTGTAACTTTGTTTTGTTTAGCTATAATTAATTTTTTTCGGCTCCAAAATGGCGAAATTTTCGTTGATTTCGTTGCCTCGTACATAAACTGTTTCTGTAAATGGGGATCTACAGCCACAAAATAGTTTAGTTCACAGAGTACCTTTGTATTAAGTTTAGTTCGGCTTCAGTCGCCGTCGTGAGTGGACATTGTTTCGGTTGTTTTCAGCGGCTCAAAAAGATCGCTGTATAAATACACAATATTCGAATAACCAAATTTCTTAAATACTTGATTATAATAATAATAAGAGATTTTTTTATTACAATATTTAAAAGCACAGAATAAATAATAGTAGTACGTACTAAAAGTAAGTAGTATAATTTTTTTTTGTCATGGGTGACATTTTCATGCTTTTCGAGGGTGTCGAAACCGATAGGGTTGTCGAAATGTAAATCCAAGATGGCGGCCGCAATAGGTATCAAATTTTTCATCATGGGTGTCATCTTCATGGTTTTCGAGGGTGCTGAAGCCGATAGTGCTGTCGAAATGTAAATCCAAAGTGGAGGCTGCAATAGGTATAAAATTTTTCATCATAGGTGTCATTTTCATGGTTTTCGAGGGTGTTGAAACCGATAGTGCTGTTGAAATGTAAATCCAAGATGGCGGCTGAATTAGGTACCAATTTATTCTACATGGGTGTCATTTTCATGGTTTTCGAGGGTGTTGAAGCCGATAGTGCTGTCAAAATGTAAATCAAAGATGGCGGCTGCAAAATATATCAATTTTTTCATCTTGGGTGTCATTTTCATGGTTTTCGAGGGTGTTGAAACCGATAGTGCTGTCGAAATGTAAATCCAAGATGGCGGCTGCAATAGGTATCAATTTTTTCATCATGGGTGTCATTTTCATGGTTTTCGAGAGAGTTGAAGCCGATAGGGTTGTCGAAATGTAAATCCAAGGTGGCGGCTGCAATGGGTATCAATTTTTTCATCATGGGTGTCATTTTCATGGGTTTCGAGGATGTTGAAGCCGATAGTGCTGTCGAAATGTAAATCCAAGATGGCGGCTGAAGTAGGTACCAATTTTTTCATCATGGGTGTCATTTTTATGGTGCTATCGAAATGTAAATCCAAGATGGCGGCTGCAATAGATATAAATTTTTTCATAATTGGTGTCATTTTCATGGTTTTCGTGGGTGCTGATGCCGATAGTGCTGTCGAAATGTAAATCCAAGGTGGCGGCTGCAATAGATATCAAGTTTTTCATCTTGGGTATAATTTTCATGGTTTTCGAGGGTGTTGAATCCGATAGTGCTGTCGAAATGTAAATCCAAGATGGCGGCTGAAGTTGGTACCAAGTTTTTCATCTCGGGTGTCATTTTCATGGTTTTCAAGAGTGTTGAAGCCGATAGTGCTGTCAAAATGTAAATCCAAGATGGCGGCTGCAATAGGTATAATTTTTTTTCATCATGGGTGTCATTTTCAAGGTTTTCGAGGGTGTTGAAGCCGATAGTGCTGTCGAAATGTATTTAAACTACTTTAATCATTCCGTATAATCATGTTATACGTATTTTTTTTAATGCGCTTAAGGTATGCCCAATTGGATTTACCAATATATTTTATATTATATCGGATAAATCATAAAAATATTGATTTCTAGTGTGTTGATGTGTATAAATTAGATAGCATAATTTCGATAAAATATATTGCAGAATGAATTCCTTTGGTTAGTAATGCTACTAGAAATAAGATCAATAATTTTATATTGTTGTTACCATTTGTTCTTTCGTTTTCCTTAAAAAGAAATAATTTATTGTATATTACGACTAAATGCTGTATATTATGCATATACAGTGCATTTAATCTTTGTTCAGCTATAGCTCTGAAATTAAATTCGTATTATTTCTACTTAATGAATCTATACAGTATAATTTACTGTCCCCAGCGGTTTTTTTCGGACAGACACGACTTAAGGGCCTTCAAGAAAAGAGTTTACTCCTTTCTTAAAGGCCGGCGATGCACCAGCGATACACCAGCGATTCCCAATATATTTCAGATGTGAATGGGTGACGTTGATCACTTACCATCAGGTGATTTCTATATTCATTTGTCTGCGTTTTAAGGTGAATTTTCAGCCATTAGAGTTAATTTTATAAATTGTTTGTGTATAAGTATTATTTAAGAGATAGAGTTGGGATGTATTAACGTATATTAATGTAAAAATATAAATAATATAACTTAAAATTATCTATATAAAATATATGTAAAGGGAAAACTTTGTACCGCATTTACCTCAATTACCACAAGCATATTGCGCGTTTGTAAGGTATAAGATTTAACATAGTTAAATTAAAGACTCTCTTCTTAAATTAAAAATTATAAATATAATTAGGTTTTATTTAATGAATATGTATAAAAAATTCATTAAATAAAACATAAATTGCTTACGTAAATACTACCAACATCAATTGTCAAACACATTAAAATCTATAGTCAAACAAACGCACAGAGTAGAGATTATCGCCAAAGAATTTTAAATGATTACCAAAATAATTACCCTCAGATTGACTGAATGAGCTGTGAATTTTGTCATTACAAATGTTCCTTTGTCAATAGTCTACTCTATGTCAAAGCAAAATGAGTTTATTTTATATTTTCTATGTAAGATATCAGTTTTTAATATATTATTTTGCAGTTAAGACCATAGTTAATACATATACAAATGTACTGAGAGTTGGAAATGAAATATAGCTTGCTAAATATACAAAAAATATATTACAGTCGTATTTCAACGACTGGACAACAAAAAATATATTATTTCAATATAAAATGTGTGTGTGTGTGTGTGTGTGTGTGTGTGTGTGTGTGTGTGTTCGTAATTATTACCTCTTTAATGGTTTGACAAATTTTGTTGAAATTAAGTATCTCATCTCAAATCAACTATAGTTGGACCAGGTAATTATGGCTAATGTCGAGATCAAAAAATCACTCGTGCTAAGGTAGAGTGGATCACTAGTTATTACTATATGAATGTTTTCATTAAGTGCTCATAATCGGAACATGAGTTAATATTTCGATTGTAAAAAATAATCTAGAAGAAGTTCATCACATTAATCTACCAATTTCACACAAAATGTAAACTCATACTGTGCGTTCATATCACGTGTTGAGTTTGTAATATTTAATTTTATCACATGAACGTGGGTTTGAATGCACTTTTGTTTCAGATTTAAACAAGCGGGATGAGGGAAGTAAAGACTGTGTAAGATCCTCCGAAGCGGGCGGCGTTATAGCCGAAATAAGAATTACAATTTTTTGGTTTTTGACCATTTTGACCCCCTAGGAGTGTAATAAGAACTTTTTGCCCCTATTCAACCATGATCCCCATGACATCCTCTACATGTTAGGCTATTCAAAGTGACTAAGCCTAAAGTTCGAGTGACCTCCCAACTCATTTCTAAAGTATTTAACTCCAATTACTTCCAACTATTTTCGGTTTAATATAACGGCGCTACTAAAATTTATTATTTCAAAGAATCTACAAAATACAAAATCAATATACGTATTTATTTCATTTGGGATTTGGGACGTCGACGTGGTTGTTCAGCAGATAATCTTCGCTGTAAATTTCATAATTCGCACGCTACTTGAGTTTTATTCCTGTAATTGTGACGTAGGTACATAGGTAATGGGGGAGGGTTTGTGTTACGTGGTTCCAGGTAGAGCCACATGAATGGTATCTTCTTCTATAAATATAATATGATATTACTGAACTAAATAGATATTATTTGTACTCCTTATATGGAGTCCACGTTGAGTGATGATATCATTTAATATTCTAGTTATATTGCTTTATGATAGTACCTACACCACAACACAATTGGAAGTTCATACTCGTAGTAAGAACCGATTTAGTCACACCTCATATCCATTTATTATTTGTAGTGGACCATTATGATAAATGTTTCGCACCGTTTTCTATGCACCAATTTGTTATTCCATTTTAAGAAAACATTTGTCAATTCCAGCATTCAGATATAAAACGTGACATATTGTGCCAATGCTTTTATCCATGTGGAAACTTTGAAAACGTGACGGAACGGTATTATTGGAGTTTTATCTGTAAGTCTTTTGAGAGATTTCTGAAATATAAAACTTCTTTCACTACTTCTACGTATATCGCTTTGCTATTTCATTTATTTAATTACGTAAGGATGTGAATTTTTTCAAGAATTATTAATTGTGTGTATATGTGACATTTAAATTTATCACCATCATTACAGCCCACTGCTGAACATCTATGACAAGTTCACTGTTGAGCATAGGCCTCCTACAGATTGCCACATAGCACGGTCCTGAGTCACCTGAATCTATCATTGCGTCTTTCAATAGGTCGCCACTCTATCTAGTGGAGGACTACCCAACACAGCGCTTTCCAGTATGAATCTGTCACTCTAGAACCTTTCAGTACCCATTGTTTTTTCGGTTTTACGATCATTATGGGCAGCTCATTGGCACATCATCTTACTGTCAGCTACTTTTATTCTTCTTCAACAGTCCTCTTTATGGATTTTATCTCCAAATCTACTATCTGAGTGACTTTGACCTTCCTAATACGGTTAGCAGTGAAGAATAACTTTTTATTTCTGTACGATTTTTTAATACAGATATTCAGATAAAGCCCAATAGATTAGTAAGCTCGAGTAAAAATGGGCCGACCACATAGCGAATTCAAGATTAAAGAATCTAAAAACCGATGGAGAAGAATTGTACTCGAGTGGGAGCCTCCAACCAGTTAACGAAGTGTATGGTGGCTCCTCACCTGATGGAGTGACGACCGGGTAAGATATGCTGGAATTCGATGGATGCAAATGGCTGAGAACCGCGCTTTATGGCATTCCTTGGGAGAGGCCTATATTCAGCAGTCGACTCGTGAAGGACTGTAATGAATTCAAATAAAGAACGTTTTGCTGAAGAATATCGCAATTGTTGAACTAATAAGTACCTATATATTGTTACAAAAATGTTACATTAACATTACCCGTCCAATTAGCAACAGCTTCAAAATGGGAAATTGCAGGTCATCGCCATTCTTACTGCTTGCCGCATAAAACATTGTAAATGCACTTAGTTGATTAAAAAGTGCGCTAGGCACGGTATGTGTCTGCGTGATAAATATAACGAACATTTTAGCAGCAGTGCAAGATTTTATATTATAGTTCAACGAATTAATGAGCTAAAGTGGAATTAGACGACTCGAGAAAATAATTTCCTATAGGAAAAATTTCTCGAATGTTCGCTTATGTGCAAGAGCAGCTTAAGGCAACTTTCGATGGACCAGATGGGTCGAACTTACAAGGAGTCGGTTGATACAGATACTTCAAGACAATATGAAAATAGGGGAGGCCTATTTTAGTGGTAGAATTGTGATGATGGTGATGCTTTACTGGCTTAATTTACCCGAACCATATAGCAGTACTGATACCACAATGTATATAAATTATTGTGATGAAGTAGTGTTAATTATATTTTTTAACCATCCATTCAAAATAAGTAATTTATTATCAATCACAACCAAAAATCTATTAATATATAATCAAGCACGGTACAAAAGCCTGTCGAAATTATCTCGAAAATTCATCAGAAGGTTAATTATTACAAAATGATAATAGTATGAGTTCAATTTGCTCTACTGATTACGTAATAAATCATTATTAAGAATAAAAGAGCGCACTGCACTAAACATTCAGTATAGAACAATTACAATTCGACCATACCGTAATATGTCCCTGTCACAATTACACAGCAGTGTAATGTGAGGCACGTAAATTACAAGATACCATCAAAATATGCAAAACTACAGCAACACTACATATCTCAGTGTAACACAGATCAGCCTATCAGCGACACCACCTTCTTTATCTGCACTACAATAATTACTACAATAACGGACAGAACCACGATACTGTTATTCCATGTACTCATATTTAGTCACATAATTACTTAGGCGGAATCTCTCGCCATGCGGCCATCTCGCCAAGTAGGAATCAACTTGAAACAGCACAAACTAGTGGGGTTTCACGATTCTACAAAGACATAATCGATATGATCCTCCGCTAAAATGATACATCCTGTCGCTCACACTCGATCCATCCGTTACTTTATAGACGCGCTAACAAGCTAATACTCACACTTTTAGGTAATACTTACCGTTACCATTACGGAACATCAAAGTTCCACTGCTGAATATAAGCCTCTCCATAGATTGCCTCACAGGTGAATATTTGCTCAAGTTGCTACGCTTTGCAAGCGTATTGGCAACTGCATCTTTTTTAGTAATAACAGGAAGACGCTGCTGATCTCGTTTGTTTCCCCTTTTAGTCTCTTACGATACCCACGGTACGATATGGAGTAGTGGATATTCTTACACCGTGACCATAAAAGATAACAGGATAAAATACCACGTGGTAGAGCCACACTACATCTATGTTATGGTTGTAGCACGAATGAGTCGGCTCAGCTGAAGAAAGACCACGCTCTTATAGAATAAAAGCGTAAAATAGCAGCTTAATGCTGCTGCGTTTCATATGATAAGTGCAGAGAACCGGAGAACCAAGAAATAAGGCTGAAATCAGTCCTCAGGTGTGACAACGCATCTGCAATTTCATTATTAATTGGGGTTAAATGTGGATATCTATGGGCTGCAGCATTCATTTACCATCAGTTGGACTGTGTGTTCGTTTGTCACCCATATTATATAAAAAAAAACTTAAACTTTTATATCGAAATATATCTATACATATTTAGGTCTTTAGCCATAAAATTGCCATTTCGCAGTACTTGCCATTTCAAATCAAAATAATTTTCGTTCGAATAGAAATTCTAATTTTAAATTAATTTTATTTTAAAACCATGCATTTCTTTAAAAAAAATTGTCATTTGTTTGTTAATTAGCCTTATGTTTTCATCGCATTTAATTTTGGAATATGAGTACCGTCGTGGCAACAACGCGTCACAAGCGATAAGCAACATCAACGAGTTACGGAGGGAATACTACAAACGAACACAAAATCGTTCGTTTGTGGTTTGCCCGCTTCCGTTCTGGAAATTTTGACCTGAAAATTCAACCCCGTGGTCGTCCGAAAATTTTGGTCGACAATGACAAATTAAAGGCGATTGTGCAGTCTGATGACACTATATCTACGGCTGAATTAGCAGCAGCTTTTGACGTTAGCATCAAAACAATATTTTGCATTTGCGTCAAATTGGTAGGCGTGGTAGGACCTCGCTCTCACAGAATACCAGCGTAAAATTGCTGCTTAATACTCCTGTGTTTCTTATGGCGAGTTTAAAGAACTGGAGACCCTTTTTACTGGAAACTAGGCATTCTATTTTAGTTCTCAGGTGTGACAACGCATCTGCATTTTATTTTTAATCGATGATAAATGTAGATGTCTATGGCCCACCATCCATATCATGATCGTCAGCGCTAAGTACGAGTAGCGATGTGCCTTTTACTGCTCATCAGGAACACTAACTAAGGAATTTTGAACCGCATTGTTACCTGAGACGAAAAGTGGATTCTGTTTAAAAACCGCAAGTGCTCAGGAAGTTGATTTGATCCTGGTTCAGCACCTTAACAATGTCCTAGAAGAAAACTTTCCCCTAGAAATGTAATGACCACTGTTTGGTGGTCTAGCGCCGGTGTGATTCATCGCAGATTATTACCAAATGGAATGAGCATTATTGTAGATGCGTACTCTGAAGAACTGAACAAAATGATGGACAAGCTCGAACGTCTCCAAACAGCTTTGCTCAATCGCTCGTCCCCACTGACCCTGCACGACAACGCGCGATCTCGTACTGTACAACAGACGGTCTCCAAATTACAAGAGCTGGGGTTGAAAGCTATCCGTAATTCGTCGTAATTACCAGACTTTAATTACCTACACACTTCTACTTTTCCAGAATTTGGATAAATTATTGGCGAAAAAAAATCAATAACCGAGAGGCAGCACAAATGCCTTTTTTGTTGCTTTTGTTGCCTCCAATCCAGGTGATTTCTTCAAGAAGGGCATCAATAAATTTCCACTGTGTTGGCGAAGGTGCATCGATTGCATGAGTGATTTCTTTGATTAATAGAAATAAAAATATAAAAATGAAAAAAAAATACGTAAACACTTATTTCATAAAAAAACAGCAATTTCGTAGGTAAAGACCTAAAATATATACAATTTAAGTTACTGTTATAAGGAAATAACTTGTTTCTAATAAGCTATGGAAGATATTTGCAAGCTATTAAGACATTAGATACAAGTTTACCGTAAATCTAATTTTGCACTATCAATCCACCAATTTGAACCGTCAAAATGAAACTCCAATACTAGTATAATATTATTATGTTAACTATATTTTTGCACTCTGACATGAAATGTTACCATCATTTAATAAAGGATAAGTACAATCTAGTCATCGACCTTGAAGTTCATTGTTATTTAATTTTATTTGTAATTCCGTTAAAAACTCAATCTAGAATGTTTATCTTTAAAAGTTACTAATAAGACAATATCTGTAGCGAAATAGTTTCCTTGCACGCCATATAACAGCTGTAATATAGCTAATACACAGCGTCTTTTAAGCTTGTACAACTATTGGACAGCGCTACTAACGCAAAAATCTGTATCATTTTTACCTTTTTATAATTGTAAAAGTGCTTATACAGCATTTATACAACTATAAAATCCAGTCTCTAGTATAAATAGAACTTCAATACTTTCCGTATACAGCTTAATGCTGCTTGGGTATTAACATATAAAAACGATCCCATTTCCCGTGACGTTAAAGAAACAATAAACTAAACGCTGAATATTGAAAGCTTTATATCTATTATTCAACAGAATTTACCAATATGTTATTTCGTAGGTAAAGCGAATACAAAAAAGAATGACTATTAAAAAATATCGAAATAATTATAATACATAATATTATACTTTCGGAAAATGATGGCGTAACAATAATCTTCTCTTCAGCCCATAAAAGTCCACAGTTGGTAATGTGTCTTTCTTTTTTCAGTGAGGACTTGCCTTAATCGTATCGCTTGGCGTCAAAATGCCAAACCTCTCGCATATTTGATGCTGCTGCCCGCCGCGGGGCTGTGTATTTTTCGCTTGACGTAAGCACGGTAGTTAAACCGCCACTTATCGGAAGCTGTTGTTGTTCTTTCTGGCATAAGCCGACTCTTAAGACATTCACGAGACGAAATGAAGTGATGGATTTTCGTAAGTCGCTAACACACGGCAATAAATAGCAATAATAATAATATTTTTTATAGGATAAGGGTGACAAACGAGCACACAGTCCACCTGATAGTAAGTGGTTGCTGCGGCCCATAGACATCTACATCCATCCTCCATTCCAATTCAAAATGTAGATGCGTTGTCACCCGTGAGGACTAAGATGGAATGCCTCATTTCCGTAAAAAAGGCCTCCGGCCACCTGCACTCACCAAGCGAAACGCAGAGGTAAACCTCTACTTCACGCTGGTTTTCTGTGAGGTCGTGGTACCACCCCAGTTCGAGCCGTCCCATCCGTGCGACAGCAAACGCTGCCGCGTGGCTCTACCACTATCAAATTTCTACATTCCATGGGTGCTGTGAAATTCAGAAAGAATCAAATATAATATGATATACATACCTTTAGTAATATGCTTAATGTGTTACAGCTATTGTCATTTTTTTAATCAGACTATCGAACGGGATAGTCATAATAAACTCTGCTCATATGGGAACGAGACAGATTTCTCTTAACGATATAATCAAATCAAAATCAGCCTTTAAGATACTCCAAAAATCACAATCCAGCATGACATAGCATTCATAGTCGGACTGTAAAAACACTTTAACAATGCAATATACCTACTCGTATATAGATATACTGTCAACTTTGCACTGCTACAGGGACTGCAGCATCGCTCACATTTTAACGGAATTAAAGGATTTCTAATGGTTCACATATGCGATAAAGTAGTAAATTATATAGGTAATGGTCACTTGGTCGGCATCAACATTATACATTAAATCGCACACAGAGGAAAGTGTTGTTATTTTATGTGTAGTTATTGCCCAAAATCACATTAAAGACATTGCTAAAACTCGCATAAGAACCAACATAAAATATTTGACAATTACCAAAATTCTTATCCTTAATTATGCATTAGATACAACTGCAATTCCCTTGGTATTGCAGTTGGTCATGGGCAGTGGTAGTCAGTTACCATCGGATGAGCCGTATGCTCGTTTGCCACTCTCTTAAAACAAAAAAAAGATTGGTCAAAGGATAGTCAAGCTTCAAAGACTGACTGTAGTGAATCCCGGATTAATACGCAATAAGGTGATGTTGTGTGTATGGTGGGATTGAAAGTGCATCGTTTGTTATGAGCCATCCAACGGACTAAGCCATTGATTTAAATCTCTGCTGCCAACAACTAATGAGCATCAAGCAGGAAATTGATCAACGTAAAAGGAGTGGTCTTTCATCATGATAACTCCAGATCAAACACATTTTTGGCCACTTAGCGCAAATTGAGAGAGCTTGATCGGGAAGTGGTAATGCATACATCGTATAGTCCTGACTTTGCACCCAAAATTTTTACATATAACGCAAATAATTCTGAAGAAACCGACTTCTTCAGAATTATTTGTGTAGTGTTAGGATAACATCAAAATAGGACTGTGAAAACTAATTGTCTCATTGTTTTTAATAAAAATCCCAAGATTTCTACGGTAACCGTAATACATTTCTACCAAAAGATGGCAACAATTTATCAAAGAAAATGGCATGACTAGTATCAAAAAAAAAACTAAAAAAAAGTCTTGTATTTGTATGAAACACGAAGAAACTTTCCCTGACCTATTATTTTGTAAAGAAGCGAGAGAGCAGTTATCTGCTTTTATGCTTTAAACTGACAAGATATATAGTTATGAACTAAATCAACAAAACCAATTACCCTCTAAGCATGCTTTTCCAGGAACTCTAAGTGGTGTGTGGATCGCTAATCCATATGTTGGTGTTAATAGAAGCAATTTTATTTAATAAGCACACAACCCGCGTGTAGTGGCGGGAAAGAATACTCAACACCCCATGTCTTCCCTTGGGTGTCGTAAGAGGCTACAAAAGGAAATTGAGGAAGAGGATGGGCAGCAGCATCTTTCTGATAATAGCAAAACAGCAAAAAAAATGCGGTTGCCAACCCGCTCGCCAAGCGTGGCAACTATGGCAATATTCCTGGCAGCCCCGCTATTCCTGGCTACGGTGGCGACCATGGTAACGGCGAGGCAGGCGGTGCTAAGAATCTCCGGTGGAGGTTCGATTGCCACCAACGATGACTACACCTGGCAACTTATAACGCAAGCACTCTGAGGGCTGACGAGAAGATCGTGAAGCTGGAAGAAGAAATAGACAAGTTACGCTGGCATATTACAGGATTATCGGAGGTCTGAAGAGAGGGGGAGGACACGGTAATCCTCAAATCCGGCAACTTGTTCTATCACCGAGAGGGCAACCATCTGTCCCAAAGAGGTGTCGCATTTATTGTCCACAAATCTCTCGTAGACAACGTTGTAACGATTGGGAGTGTGTCGACGAGTGTTGCGTACCTTATACTCAGAATCACCAAACGGTATTCGCTGAAGATCATACAGGTTTACGCACCAACCTCGGCACACCCCGATGAGAAGGTGAGGAAATTATTGAGGATATCTCTAAAGCCACGCATTCCTCCATAACCCACGATACGATGTTAATGGGCGACTTCAACACAAAACTAGGCACAAGAGAGAACGGTGAACTAAAAGTAGGGAAATTCGGAATAGGGCAACGGAACGCCAGGGGCCAGATGCTGGCTGACTTCATGGAGAAAGAGGGACTCTTTATGATGAACTCTTTTTTGCAGAAGCGGCCCCACAGGAAGTGGACCTCCCCAATGGGTCGAGCCCCAATGGTTCGACAAAAAATGAGATTGACCAGACGACAATTGTTCAGTGATGTCTCAGTGATCGCGAGGGTGAAATCCGACAGCGATCACCGAATGGTGAGAGGCACACAAAACCTGAACGTTAAGTTGGAGAGGTCACGTCTATGAAGTCAACGCTCCTTTCCCATCCAATCAAAACCAAAATCCCGAAACCTTTTAGCTCTAGCTACGAAACTGTTTTCAGTGCCTATAAAACTGCAATGCAGTGGTCGATGTGAATGACAAGCTCGTGGAAATTGTCCATGCGGTCGGAGCTAAGTTCTTCAAGACCCGCCGCAGAAAAACACAAAAACTCTTCGATCACACTCTTAATCTCATGGCTGTTAGACGAGAGATGAAGCTACATTCTTCAAAAGATTTGACTGGATACAGGCAACTGAACAGACGGATCTCCAAATGCATGCGGCGGGCGGACTTACGCAACTATAATAGAGCTTGTATTGAAGAAGCAGTCGAGCGAAACCAAGGCTCCAAAGTCTTTGCCAGCGATCTGCCTGCCAGAACGAGCCAACAGTCAAAGCTGAAGACTGAATGTGGTAGCATCGTTGCCGGGATACTTGAGATTTTGAGTGAGATTGATAGGTTCTATGGGCCGCTGTACACGTCATCGTTGAAGCTACACGCAAGTGTGAGTAACGATCCAAGAACGAGTCTTATCCGACACTATTCCGATGATATCCCGGACGTTAGTCTGAGCGAGAGTCATTACGAATCGTCTCGCACGCAGACTTGACGACTTCTAGCATCACGAACAAGCCGGTTTCCAAAAAGGCTTTAGTACCATAGACCAAATACCCTATACACCAAACCCTGCGGCAGATTGTACAGAAGTCCGAGGAATACAATCTACCACTTTGCCTTGCGTATGTGGACTATGAGGAAGCCTTTGATTCCGTCGAAATTTGGGCGATGCTGCAGTCCCTTCAGCGGTGCCAAATTGACTGTCGCAATGCTTGTACCGTAGGGCTACGACGGCTTTTTGAGTACAGAAACAGAGTACGAAACATATTCAATTGCAGAAAGGTGTAAAACAGGATGACATTATATACCCGAAACTCTTCACCGCTGCATTGGAACACGTTTTCAAGCTTCTGGACTGGAAAGAATACGGTATCAACATCAATGGCGAGTACGTCACTCGCCTTCGATTTGCTGACGATATAGTCGTTATGGTAGAATCGCTGGAGGACCTAAGCACTATGCTCAATTACCTCAATAGTGCTTCCCATTGGGTAGATCTTAAGATGAACATGGACAAAACAAAGATCATAATTAATGTCCATGTCACACCTATGCCGGTAGTTGTTAGGAGCACTAAGCTCAAAGTTGTTGACGAGTATATTAAGCTGGGACAAATAGTCCGACTAGGTAAGTTCAACTTCGACCGAGAGGTCAATCGACGGATTCAGCTCGGTTGGGCAGCGTTCGGGAAATTACGGCACATCTTCTCGTCAGGTATAACTCAAAACTTGAAAACGAGACTGTACAACCAGTGCGTGTTGCCAATGATGACCGATGGAACTAATACGTGGTCCTTAACTGCTGGCCGGATGAGGAAGCTCAAGGTCGCTCACCGAGCTATGGAGAGGACTATGCTCGGAATTTCTCTGCGTGATAAACTTAGAAATGTGGATATCCGCAGTAGAACCAAAGTGACTGACATAGCCCAACGGATTAGTAAGCTGAAGTGGCAATGGGCCGGCCATATAGCTCGAAGAACCGATAACTGATGGGGAAAAAAGATTCTCGAGTGGCAGCCTCGTACCGGCAGGCGAAGTGTAGGGTATCCCCCCACTAGATGGAGTGACGACCTGATAAGATATGCAGGAAGTCGATGGATGCAGGTGACTCAGGACCGTGCTTTATGGCATTCGTTGGGGGAGACCTATGTTCAGCAGTGGACTTGTGAAGTATTGTAATGATGATGATGACAATTCACTTGTTAAGTGGATGTTGTGGCCAGAAGACCATTCACCTATCCTTGATTAAGCACAAATTAAGGACAACGTTGCCACGACTGACAATTAAAGTTTATATCGTTTTTCTCAGTAAAAACAGCTCATACTATCTGCATTTCCTGGTAGTTTTTGTTATTCTCTTCTAAAATGCTGTAAGAAAATGGACGACCACCGATTAGAAATTTGGTTTCAACTGGTTCGTTTCTATATAAATGCGAAAAATAATAATCGTTTCATATTCATACTTCATTTTCTTTTTAATTATGCACATTTTAAGTTATTGCTATTTTTAATTTATTTATTTTTAGCAAATATATATGTCGTGTTATGTTTAATATGTTTAGATATTAATCTTGTATTTCATATACCTATAATTTTTTTGTATTTTTAAAAACGTTACCCCTAAACTGGAATTTTCTCCTGTTTAGTGGTTTACAAACATAGATTTCACGAGGACAAACATGCAGACCTTATTTTGTATTATAAATTAAAACAAAAAACTGTTAAATATTTTTAGCACTCACGAATAATCAGCGACAAAGTGCTCTGTACTTAGATCATCCTATGTTGGGTAGCTTTATAGTAAGCAATTACCAAATTTAAAACATGCTATTATCGCAAGTCTGTTGTTATAAAGTTAAGTTAACTTTATATTTTGAGTTAAGTTACAGTCTATAAACTAATAACACAACCGATTTTCTTGTTAAAATTAATTGGTAATAAAATTAAGAGAGTTCCGTTTTATAAGTCGCAACTATTAAACTAGGTAAGTAATAACTAAGAGTAGTTGACACTACATAATTCAAAACCACAGTAGAGTAGTTAACTCTCTAAGTAAGTGTCCATGACAATTTTCTTATCATATCTAAGATAGATCTATCTAAGTATGAGATTATGACAAAAATATTTCGTAGACATGGTAAGTCCGTCAATACGCAATTGGGCATATAAAATTAATTAATAAATAATAAAATTAATTTAAAAAAAATTATTACTGTACTTTGAAATTTGTTGCAGCTATTTCAGGTTGCGTTCTTATTATTAACTCTATTTTTATACTTGTAGCTATGTTGTTTATCATCACCATTACAACCCTTCACAAGTCTACTGTTATATAAAGGCCATCTCCAAGGAATGCCAAAAAGCACGCTCCTACACCAGCTGCATTCATCGACTTTCAGAATCTTTTACCAGTAAGTCACTTCATCTAGTTGGGGTCGCTATGCACTTCCTTTACTAGTGCGAGGTTGCTACTGGAGAAAGTATTTTCCTCATCGGTTGACGGCTTTTGGAGCTATTTGATTGGCAAATTCCTTCTTCATCATACTGATCCGTTGCAATATTTCAGTTACTGCGGGTTTATTGTGAACATTATCTTCATAACAAAACGCTGTTTTATTAAAATACGGTTACTAAGTTCATTGAGTTTGTGTTCAAATATATGTATTGAGTCATCAGATCATCCTTAAGTGATTTGATGAAGATTTCTAAAGTGTTCACCGATTTTATACTCGACAATTCTATTCACGCACATTTTATTTGCTATATTAAAACAACCTAAGAAAATTATTTATGCACCAGTAACTTACATAATTTAATTGCTTCTTTTAAAACTTCCTTAAAATTTTTAAGGTTTAATTAAACAGTGCTATTATTTTTTTGTATCTGTGTATCGCGTAAATGTTACGGTCTGGTAACAAATATTAGATCGTAAGACCACTGCTGGACGTCTACTTGTTCTGTTGTAGTAGTCAACCCCTTCCTGCTACAGTCAGAATATGTAGTGCAGCCTTAATGTTATATTCTAAGAGATATTCTACTAGAGGCTTCGGAAAAGGCTCGCCTTGTAGTCTGATGCGCCTTACCTATGAACAAAAATAGAAGTTGTTCTCTGTCCAAGTTTGATTGTGTTGATGTTGCAAAAGTATGCGAAAACTTTTTTTAGCCCTGCCAATGTGCGGCAAAATATCAAGGATTTTGTTTAGTGCAGGTACGACATAATCCGTCTTTGACCCTGCGAGGCGGGTATTCGTAGCCATTCGCTGTGTAAAAAAGTGGTCGTTAGCGCAATTTCTGAGTATGATGAAAGAGCCTGGGAGTTCAAATGCATGTTTTTTTTTAATTCTCATTGGCAGCCCAGAGTTCAGAAAGTTTGCGCTGTTTTATCGCCGTGCTTAGGAAAAATAGCCGTTGGCCCAACGCCTTATCTCTCTCCGATCATGTCGCAACTATAGTAGTGAGGGAATAGAGTGCACATTTGTGCACTATAATCCTGTCCTGCACAGATGCCTAATCTTCCTTGCGATTACTTATATTAGTTGAATTTTATAAAAAGTTCACGCTATGACAAATTCTTCCGTGCCTACCTAAAAAAATTAAATATATTTTTTTATGTAATAATATCAGAGAAATGCTATCGGTTTTATTAGATTTTAAAAACGAAACTTGTGAATAGCAATATTGCGAAGCCTAAACGAGTCGCTAGTGTGAATTGATAATTTGAATAACATGCGTTATTTTGCTATTTCAAAAGAGATATTTCGATACCATATGTTATGTTATAGGTTCTATTATTGTGTTATATACTATTTACTTTATATTATAAGTCCTCTATACTCCTATATTGTTATTCTTATATTAATTACATTGTTTACCTAGAAACCAAACTAATTAGATTGTAATATTTAAATACTAATGTTTACTGTTCCAAAATTACCATCCTTAATTGTATCTTAGAATAAGTTAACGATAAACACAAACAAGCATAATGTTATTCCCTTATCTTTACCCCTACCTCCTAGCTTCCCGCGATCCTACACTATAAAAACCAAGTCCTTCAATCCCACAACACAATTCTATTTCCAAACTCTTTGACTCAACTTCAATATTTTAAGTTAGTTTATATTAGAGTTAAATTAATTAAATAAATTTATTTTTAAAAGAGTTTTAATCTCTACCACATAACAAATTTGGCGCAGTCGGTAGGATCTCGCGTGATTTATTCGCTTAAATCGCGTAAAGACGAAGTGAACCTACCAAATTCGACGGGACAGCATCGCCCAACAAGAAAACAACGTACGGTAGCTGAAGGCTTTTGAAGAACTTCGCCGAACCATGCAGCTCCACATTTTATTGTTATTGTGGTAAGTGGCTAAACTTGTTTGTTCAAATTCCTATTTTCCATTTTTACCAAAATATTTTTCCTACATCTACCACCTCATTTTACATTATATTTTTTTTAAATATATAATCATACTATTTAGTCATATACTATTATATTATACTATACTATTATATCAATTATTCATATTATTGTATTGTATTACCTGTGTAAAACAAAGAACACTAAGATGGCTTTAGACATTACCACATTACTTAAATTTATTCCCTCATTCGACACAGACAATAACGACCAAGTGTATAGATTCGTTAAGTCATGCAATTCAGCTTTTGACCTTAGTTCAGCGGACCAGAAGTCAGTACTTTTAATATACGCGTTGAACAATATTACTGGTTCGGGTGCGGCAGACGTTCACAGTAAAGAACATGCTTCATGGACCGACTTAAGAACATTCCTTATCGAAAAATTCTCTAACGTCAAAACCATAGCACACCTTAATCTCGAACTGCAATCAATGTTTCAAAAACCTACAGAAACAATAACTGAATACTTCCACAGAGTTGACCTTTGTCGCTCGAAAATAATAGAGAAGTTAAACGCCGAAATATGCGATAAGACATTACTAGGTCGCTTAGCCACAACGGAAGAAACGGCTCTTAACGTTTTTGTCAATGGTATTAGCTCCGATATCGGAGCAATGCTAAGAACAAAAGAATTCCCTACCCTTTGCGAAGCAGGCCGATTCGCACTTCAAGAAGACAAAATTCGTGCGATGAACAAGGCTAGGCAATCTCTATTTAAGTAAAACACAACGCGTTCACCACCTTTTTCAAAACCACCATACCATACCCATAACTACTATAATAATAATAATACAACTAAGCCTATAAATCGAACTCATCTACCATATACACAAACCACATACAATAATGCCCACACACCGCAACAAATTACAAAATTATGTAGTTATTGTAAAAATATTGGGCATAATATTACAGAATGCCGTAAAAGAACTTATAATAATAATATAAGAAACAATGAAGCCCAACGCGCACTTCCTGCGCCTCCTATCCCAGTAAATCATTTAAACTGCCAAGCGACCAACGAGATGAGCAACTCGTTGGAAATCGCTTCAGTATCCTGCTCACCGATCCCGACTCAAGACATCGAGAACCTGCAAATATGAACTCTAGCAAATCCAACCCTATTTCTCAAAGGCGTCCTCGACCGCCGAACCATCGAGATCACACAACGCAAACAAACAGCGTACCTTCTAAATTACCGCTCAAGTGTCAGACAGAGTTGAAAAATGTGTCTACACAAACTAGCGACTTAAGTACTACATCACATACACATCACTCAATATTCAAAAATTCCAGTTCTCAAACGGAAACCTACGAACAGGGTAACCAGCCCCAAACCCTTGGTTTTCCAAAACATGCTATTCCTTCTACATCCACTGACTCTATTACTACTATCTCTACTAGATCTACTATCTCTACTACACCTACTGACTCTCTCGAGACTACTAAACCTACTACGTCCACTGATTCCATCAAGACAACTACACCTCCTATATCCACAAATTCCACTATTTCCAATAAACCACGTTCGAAATCAAAACCTACAACTAAAAAGCTTAAATTAAAACATCCCAAATTCAAATGTTATACAAAATCTTTTGCCATATCTGCCTTAAACGATATACCACCCGATAACCTCTTACACTGTACATTTCACATAGAAGGCAAACCAGTGACATTTTTAATAGACACCGGAGCAGGAATCTCGGTAATAAAAAGGGATAAAATAGGTTCGTCACCTTTAAATAAATTAAACATCGTGTCAATCGTAGGTATTTCCGGTAGCCAAAATTCAATTACAACCTCAGGCACCACCGGAATATCTCTAGATTATTTACCTAAATATCGTTTTCATGTTGCTTCCCTTAACATTAAAGCAGACGGTATCCTAGGCAACGATTTTATGATAAAGAACAATTGCAGCATTCATATTCATTCTAAAACAATGAGAATACGTGACAGATCATAAAACCTACATTATTTGAACGAAAATCCTCAAAATATAATCGACCCTAATAACCAGTTCCTTTCTAGCCGTTCCGAGAGTGTAATTATGTGTAGAACAAATAGTATAAATTCCGGGACAGCAATAGTCGAAAAACAAATAATAGATAACGGTATTGTTATTCCCAACGCATTAGTTGAAGTCAAAAACAACTCATTTGTTATTACTTGTGTAAATACAAACAAATCCGATAAAGTAATTAGCATTCCCAACATCGAATTTCAACCTTATCAACCAAATCAACAAACTAACAACATTAATAAACACTCAATTAATAATCTTAATCACACATCCGACACCGATAGACAAAAGCAAGTACTCAACCTCATTAGACGCGAACATTTAAACAAAGAAGAATCGAACTCATTAGATAAAATTGTCTTCAAATACCCCGACATATTTTTCATCGAAGGCGACTCCCTTACATTTAGCAATCATACAAAACATCAAATACCTACCACTACTGACATTCCAATTCACACGAAAACCTATCGCTTTCCTCATGTACACGAACAAGAAGTAAAATCACAAGTCCAAAAGATGTTAGACCAAGACATTATCAGACCTAGTTCATCTCCTTGGAGTAGCCCCATCTGGGTTGTTCCTAAGAAACTAGACGCATCTGGGAAACAGAAATGGCGATTAGTTATTGATTACCGCAAGTTAAATGAATTCACAGTAGGAGACAGTTATCCTCTTCCTAATATCACAGATATTCTAGACAAATTAGGTCATTCTCAATATTTTACCACATTAGATCTTGCCTCAGGTTTTCATCAGCTAGAAGTGGATCAAAAAGATATACCTAAGACGGCTTTTAGTACACCATATGGCCATTACGAATATAAAAGAATGCCATTTGGTTTAAAAAACGCACCAGCGACATTTCAGCGTGTAATGGACTCCGTTTTGTATGGCTTACAAGGTGAAAGATGTTTCGTTTACCTCGACGACATAGTTGTCTTTGCTTCCAGCCTTCAAGAGCATGAACAAAAACTTGAAGAAGTCTTCTCTAGACTTAGAAAATATCAACTAAAGATTCAACCAGACAAATGCGAATTTCTTAGACGCGAAGTTGCTTATCTTAGCCATATCATTTCGAACGAAGGCGTTAAGCCGAACCCCGATAAAATTCGGGCAGTTCAAGAATTCCCTATTCCTAAATCATGTAGAGATATAAAGGCATTTCTAGGCCTTACAGGATACTATCGTCGGTTTATTCCTAATTTCAGCAAACTTACTAAACCTTTAACTAGCCTTCTTAAAAAGGACACTACCTTCATATGGGGTGAAACCCAACAACAATCCTTCAATGAATGCAAACATCTTCTTACTAACCCTCCCATCTTACAATATCCAAACTTCACGAAAGAATTCATACTGACCACCGACGCTTCTATAAACGCCCTAGGTGCTGTGCTATCGCAAGGCGAAATAGGCAAGGATTTGCCTATAGCATATGCATCTCGGACACTAAATAAAGCGGAATCAAACTATTCCACTATCGAAAGAGAGTTATTAGCTATCGTTTGGGCAGTTAAACATTTTAGACTATATTTGTTTGGTAGAAAATTTAAAATTGTAACTGACCACAAACCACTAACATGGCTTTTCTCGATAAAGGACCCTGGTAGTCGGTTAGTTCGATGGCGACTTAAACTCGAAGAATACGAATATGAAATAGTATATAAGGCAGGTAAGAACAACACTAATGCAGATGCTCTCTCACGCCCGCCTATTCTCCACACGAACATAAATCATCCCACAAAAAGCGACAAAAACACACATCTCGACCCAAACACTTCGGAAGACTATTTACAATTAAACTTTCAACACTACTTAGAAATCGACTCTCACACTTTTAATACTCCAAATCTCCATATTTCCCCAGACTGCCTCTTAAACGAACGTCACAAAAACATTCTTATCCCAATCTCGTGTCAACTTTCCGATAAAAATACCCTTTTCAAACAAGCAATTTCCACTTGCTCTCAAGTGGACCCATTTTTAAGTAAACCCAGAACACTTTACGAAACTGATTTATTAGTTTCAGATAAGAAACAAAATATTATATTTGGCTGTTCGAGACCCACTCACTTCGATCCTTGGGATTCTGAGAGCTATTTTATTTCCTCTTCCCCCGGACCTCGTTAGCGAGTAGACGCATATTAAAGCCCGTTTTTGTCGTTTAAAAAAAATATATAAAATACAAAATTCAAGCAATAATTTAAGTTAAAATAATAGGAGTGCATAAGAAGAGTTATAGTCTAGACGCTGTACGTTGCGTTGGCGAAACAACACATCGCACACAGCTGCAAGAAGTCCATATCAACACACAGTCTTTGGCAGGGTGAGTAATTCACATATACATCCGCAACTGCTGTGTGCGTGCAAGCAATTGCTACTACACTGTTGCGTTAGCTTCGCCCGCTTCATGTGCTCCTGGTAGCTGACATCCTTATTCTGATAAAATACAATTTGGAATCCGTATTCTGGTGGATTGTATTCTTATTCTGTAAGATCCTTATTCTGATACTAATTGGATCCTTATTCTGGTACTGATTGGATCATTATTTGAAACGAACTAACTTGAAATTAAATAGTACAGAATTCATTTTTAACTCGATTTTATTATTTGAACATGGCCATGAATAGATCTTTCTCTACTACGGATGTGGAAGGATTGGGTCACGAGGATACACTATCGAAATTAGTTACGCAGCGTAATAAGAGACTGAGAGAGGAGGACCTACCAACGGAATTCGTCAAATTTAAGGAAGAGATGAGGGATCTAATTACAACCTTAATGGCTCCTCAGACTGCTCAATTAAGAGAAATTAAAAGTGAATTGCAATCGATCAAGGATACAAATGCTAATATTGACTCGTCAATATTATTACTTACCGCTCAGAATAAGGAACTCTGCAAGAAAGTAGAAACCCTGGAAACAAAAGCTAAAGCCGATCGAGAATATGTCAAGATCCTGGAGCAACAGGTGGAAGATCTACAGAGGACATTACGAAAAACAAGTGTCGAGATTAAAAACGTACCTAAAGTTAAGGAAGAAAAAAGAGAAGATCTCATAAAAATGGTTCTCAACTTATCAAATACCATCAACTTGGATATGAAATCTGATGATATAAAAGACGTTTTTAGGCTGCAAGGTAAAGACAGAAATGTTATAAATACTCCCATCATCGTTGAACTTGGATCCACTCTTCAAAAAATTGATTTGTTACAAAAGACAAAATCTTTCAATATTAAAAATAAATACAAACTGCAGGCGAAGCATCTCGGACTCAAAATTAATGAAGACGCCCCTGTTTTTATCTCTGAACAGTTGACTCCTAAAGGTGCTCGTCTATTCTTTCTAGCTCGTGATCTAGTGAGATCCCAGAAATTTAAATATTGCTGGACGTCTTTTGGCAGGGTATTTGTGCGACAAGATGATAACACCCGAATTATTAAAATCATCAGTGAATCTCAGGTACATCAGTTAATGCAAGATGCATGACTATTCTCTATAATTACTTTCAAAATTATATTATCTCTTCTTGTGCTAAAATTCACACATGTAGTATTATTCTCATGTAATTATGATTCTTTTATGATTGTCAAATACATACATAACTATACTAAACGACAAATCTACACATTTGCACACCCTTTATTATTTATAGAAACCAAATTACACATTAAACTCATACACAATACAAAATCTTACACACTCTTACTTAGACATCATCTTAAAAACCATTACACATTTAGCTACATATATAAAACCTGCCTAGGAATTTTCCGATTTTTGGGTATTATTTACAAATCTCTTACAAAAACAAATGAATTAAAAATTACCCCAAAATGCCATATAGATAATGTCATTACTACCTTCTGTAGCTACAACGATTCAGTAATTATTGTAAAAAATCATGGATAGCTTTATGAAAACAATTGAAGATTTGGACGAAACTGAAATCGCTAAATCTGTAGTATGTAATATAGAGGACTTACCTAAAGTAATGCAGCCTATACCTAATTCCAATTTTACAATACTAACCCAAAATATTAGGAGTATATATCACAACATTAATGATTTACTGATTAATATGTCACAATTGCCATTTGAAACTGATGTCATAATATTGACAGAATGCAGGTTAAACGTTAATAAAGAAATACCAACATTGGATAATTATAAACCATTTAAAATTAATCGTCAGCTAAATCAGAATGACGGGGTTGTAGCATATATTAAAAAAGACTTAAAGGTGCAAAAAGTATCCGAACTAAAGCTAACACATGCATCAGGTTTGCAAATCGTTACTTCTGACTTCATTATATTGGGTATCTATAGATCGCCGTCAGTCGCAAACGCTGATTTGTTTATTGATTCCATAAATGCGCACTTGGAAACTATAGCCACATATAAGAATATTGTTTTAACTGGCGACATTAATCTTAATCTAATTACTAAGCCGACAGAGCTAGCGTATCAACACAGTAATAGGCAGAAGTACCTAGACATTTTATCTTCACATGGACTCTTGTCCGGTCATTGCTTACCTACTAGACAGGACAACTGCCTTGATCATGTGTTTCTAAAATTAGATAAACATACGAACTCAGCATTTGTAGCAGTACTTAATACATCAATTACTGACCATGCTATGGTTTTACTCAGCATTAATAAATCATACAAGCTAATGAATAAGTTTCCTAAGAATGAATGTACTATCGATTACAAGTCAGCCCATTTAACACTTGTAAACACAGATATCTCTCATTTTAAGACTTGTTATGACTCAAACATTTTGGCTGACATCTTAATTGATACAATAAAAACAGCAATCGATACAAATACTAAAGTTAAACTGGTTAACAATAGCAAAAGGATTTTAAAACCGTGGATTACCACAGGTGCTTTGCGGTGTATAAGGCTTAGGAATAGCATGCAACTAAAAGCGAAACAGGAACCCGCAAATGAAGTTTTAAAAATAACTTTTAAACGTTTTAGAAATTTTTGCACAAATTTAATTAGGAAATTAAAAAGACAGTATTATAAAAATGAAATAGAATTATCTTGTAAAAATCCCAAATTACTATGGTCCAAAATTAATGAAATAACCCAATTCAAAAGCACTAAAACTTCTAATGTTAGTCTTCTCGACCTGTCACCAGACCCTCTTGAGTCTGTTAATATGGTTAATAAATTTTTCGTCAACATTGGTAAATCTCTGGCTGAAGATATAACTAATAATCCATCCATTCATCCATTACAACATGACAATTCCCCTGAGATTAAATCAAGTCCAACCTCATTTGTTTTATTAGACTCTGACCCACACGAAGTTTCCGATATACTTATGAGTCTTGATTCTAGAAGTGCTCCTGGTTGGGATGGTATACCAACATTATTTCTGAAAAGGTGTAAAGATTTTGTGGCCCCACTAATTAGCCAACTAGCCAACCTATGTTTTAAAACAGGGAAATTTCCAAGGGCTTTGAAACGTTCACTGGTCACACCGGTATTCAAGAATGGAGACAGAGGCGATGTCAACAATTACCGTCCTATATCTGTCTTGCCATGTATCTCCAAAATCTTAGAAAAACTTTTGAATAAAAGACTCCTCAGTTACTTGCACCATAACAAAATTCTTTCAAATTCACAATATGGCTTTAGACAAGGTTTATCTACACAAGACGCAATATCTGATTTAACAAAGATGATTATAGAAAAGGTCGATCGTGGAGAAAAATGTCTCGCCGTCTTTCTCGACTTAAAAAAAGCTTTTGACACCGTCTCTGTCGCCAGACTTGTTCTTAAGCTAGAAAGCATTGGAATAAGGAGCACGGCTCTTGATCTCTTTAAAGACTACATGCTTGAGAGAAAACAAATGGTTAAAATTGGCACTAGTATAAGTCAAGAGGAATGTATATCCTATGGTGTCCCACAAGGATCTGTCCTCGACCCAACTCTTTTCTTAATATATATTAATCAATTGTGTAACTTAAGAAACTGTGGAGGACAGATCTTCTCATATGCCGACGACACTGTGGTTGTTTTCTCCGGTAGTTCTTGGGAAATAGTGCAAAATGTCTCTGAAAAGGGCTTAGCAGTTATTGCTAACTGGCTGAACATTAATCTACTAACCTTAAACGCCACAAAAACTAAATACATGTGCTTTTCTCTCGATCAGAGAACTCAACCGAATGATAAGTTTCGGCTCAAGGTTCATACCTGTGCGAGTCTCAATAACAATAGTTGTTTATGCCCAAGTATTGAAAAAGTTAGCTGCATTAAATACCTAGGTATTATGGTCGATCAAAGGCTCTCCTGGCATACTCAACTTGAAGCGATTATTGGCAGGATACGTAAGCTTATTTGGATCTTTAAAAATCTAAGGTATGTTATGTCTAGTACTTTATTAAGCAAAATTTACATTGTCCTTGCACAGTCCATACTTACATACTGTATTCCTGTGTGGGGTGGTGCAACTAAAACCAAATTTCTTCACTTAGAGAGAAGTCAAAGGTCACTCTTGAAGGTTATGTACTTTAAACCATATAGATACTCAACACATGAACTTTATAAAATGTGTGGACTCTTATCGGTTAGGAAATTATATATTTTGAAACTTCTTCTTCACCTTCACCAAAAACTACCTTTCGACCCCAATAAAGTTAACGTCAATAAAAGACGTATGGAAAAAGTTGCACCATCTCGCGCAGTACGTACTGTCTTTGCTCGACGTCAACTGACATCACGGTCTGCTTACTTATATAATACTTTGAATCGAAAGCTAAATATATACCCTGAAAAGTTATATGAATGTAAAAGGATATTAACTAATTTCTTATCAGATTTAAGTTATGATGAAACGGAGAAACTCATAGATACAATTATGTAAGTTCCATACATCATAAATTAGGCTCACACACATACCCACACTTACACAACCTCTCTGCATAATGGCTTACCCTGATTCCAAGATTGGAGTCTTAAGGTTTGGTAGAGGGATACACACACACGTCCACTTACATACACATATATACTCTCGCTTTCTCACATTCACACACACACACACACACACACACACACACACACACACACACACACACACACACAAACACACACACACACACACACACTAGTAAAGTTTATTTAGCTTAGCTTAACTTTCTTTTTTGTATTTTTCTTTATTAATTATGTAAGTACTTTTAAGTCTTAAAAACTGTAAAATGGGTTGAAGAGCGAGGCATCCCCAATACGAGTATGGAAATTACTCTCTGGGGCGTCTCAAAAACATGTATATTTAATTTTTGAGAAATAAAAGTATTTATTATTTATTATTATTATTATTATTTTAAAGTATTACTCGCTTGTCTACAAAACCATAAATCAAAATCACTTTACGTTCCGGACTTAAAAAACGACCCCACTTGTAAACTTAAAGGAAACGAATTACACATAACAGCTTATTTAGCCGACCTTTACGAATGCAAGATCACCATATGTGAAAATAAAGTTAAAACTCCAGCTCCAGAAGAGATAGAATCAATCCTTAAAACCTTCCATGATGATCCCTTATCAGGACATCGTGGCATTATCGAAACGACACAATAAATACGATCTGAATATTTCTGGAAAGGAATGACCGATACTATTAAAAATTATATAGATAATTGCCAAATATGTCAACGAAACAAAATTCAACGTAAGACATATAAAGCTCCCATGGTTATTACTTCTTCTTCCACTGAACCTTTTGAACGTGTAACTATTGACTTAGTCTCTTACTCAGATATAACTAACGACTTTAATAAATACATACTCACACTACAAGATGACTTGACTCGTTTCGTTCAAGCATACCCTATTCAAGATATACAAGCAACAACAGTAGCCAAATCTATTCTAAATTTCTGTCAACAATACGGCGTACCTAAACGTTTCCATTCCGATCAAGGTACAGAATTTCTAAATAGCGTAATCAAACAATTGATAAATTACTAGGATCCACTCACACAGTTAGTACCGCATATCACCCTCAGACTAACGGTTCTTTAGAACGATTCCACGCAACATTACGCGACCACATCCGAATGTACCACAAACGTAACCAATCTAATTGGGATCAAATCGTACCATTCGCCGTTATGTGCCATAACACATCAATAAATCAACCCACAAAATTCACACCACACGAATTACTCTTTGGCTACAAACCGCGTTCGCTTTATTCTCTAAAAGCTAATGACGACTATACAACTCATGACTACCTAAGAGATTTAAACGAAAGACTCAAAGTATCCCGTGACGTAGCTCGCCAAAACGTTGAATCAATGAAAGAAAAGGCAAAGAGCGATATGACAGTAATATTAAAAATATAGCCAAATTTAACGTAGGTGATAAAGTTATGCTCAAAGTCCCAAGTCCAAACAACTTAAATAGCCTTTGGGACGGCCCTCATGTTATTGTTAGAATAGGTTTTAATGAAAATTATGTTATACAAAAATCTGGAAAAAACCAATTAGTACATGCGAATAGTTTAAGACCATTGCATGACTTCACTCCATTATCATAACATTTACTCTAAGACTAGATCGTAATTATTCATAAAATATTTAACTTTATTTCTATTGCAGGGTGGCTCAAATAATGGCACACCCTAATCCCTTAAACAATAAGACCCTTAGTTTAAATGAAAATCTTTTAAATTTTATAAACAACCCATATATTAATTTTACAATTTGTTCTATTATTAAATTATTACTTTACATCATTTTATACAAAGTTTACTTATTTTCTAAGAATTATTATATAACTAAATTTAAAGGAAATCAAAACAATTAACTAGGATTATTCTAATTTTCAGGTACTCCACAACTTTTGTTGATGGGGATACCCACATAAAACCCATTCCCTCTAATTCTGGACTCTATTTCGAAAACAATGATGAAATACTAATATCTGAAAATTCCTGGAAACTTATCATATATCGTAACTTTGAACCTTTATTCCTAGCTCGCAACTCTATCAAAAGACTCGTAAATAACTACCAATCTCTTATCGCTACACATTCAAATTTACCCACCGTTATCACTACTAGTTCATTTATAAAAATAAACGTAAACAGAATAGACTCTAGACTCGATGAACTTAATTCTTACACTGATAATAAGCGATCCAAACGTGAAATGCTAGACGGCTTAGGTTCAGTTTTGAAATGGCTCATTGGTGTTCCAGACGCAAAAGATGCTAAACATTATAACGAATGCATTGAACAGCTAGAGAAACAACAAATGTCTACTAATGATATTCTAAAACAGCAATTACAAATTATTTCTTCAACAATCACAAATTTTAATGAAACAGTACATAAAATCTCTTATGATAAATATGTTATTAATGAAAATATTAACAAGATAAATTTATATTTCGCCTCCACAAACAAACTTATATTTAATTTAACTATCCTTGAAGAAATATCGACCATTTCAATTCAAATTCTTGAAGCCATAGTTTCTTTAGAACGAGATATTGACGATGTCACCACAAGTATACTTTTTATTAAATCGAATGCAATACACCCGTCAATAATATCAACTATGCGCCTACACAAAGAATTACTGTCTTCTAATCCCGCTAGGCTCAACAAAAACTTAGTTGCCCCAATAACATTACCTAATATACACAAAATTCTCGAATCTGCCTCTATTACTTCCTATATTTATATGAATAAAATTATATATATATCTTAGAATTCCCTTTAGTTAAAAACGAAAAATTTATATCATACCATTTATATTCTATCCCTATGCTACATCCTGACTCCTCCTTATATTCCACTATCCTTCCCGAATAAACATACCTTGCCATGAGTACCACTAGACAACAATACGTCGTTATGAGCTCACTGGACAAATGCAAAGACTTTGCAATGAAATCGAAAGTCTGCAGGGATCTTCTTATCTACAACATCAACACCAGACCTATATGCGAAGTTGTCATCCTAACAACAACGAGTCAACAAGTTCCTGAAGTTTGTGATATTACTACATTTTCAGCACATATCAATACTTTTCAAGCTCTTAAAAACAACAACTGGATATACATACTCCAACGCAAGACTCCGTATATACCTTAGAGTGCGAAAGCAAAACAACTCACGGCGAAATCTCTGGAGCAGGTACCATCACTCTAGAACAAGGATGTAACATGTACACCGCGTTTGTTACACTCCTAGCTGAAGACACTAAAACGATCAACATCAGTCATCCTATTACTTCTGTGGATATTGAACACATTTGCCTCCCAGAAGAAATTACACTACAACAACCAGAACTTGCACCAATCCAGCTCAACAACATTTAACTCGACTCTCTTAACTCAGTTAGAGACCAAATAAAAATACATTCAAAATTACTTAAAGAAAATAAATCTACATTCTCAGAAAAACACGCAACAAATTTTTCCATATTTGGTATGATTACTGGCATTATTATGCTAACATATTTTTGTTACAAATGTTACAAGTGCTTGCCATGGAATAACATGCCCATAAATCCACATGGCAGCTGTATACAAATTTTTAATAACTGTTTTGACCGTTCTCGTCGCCAACAACACGTCGAAGTTCCCATGTCATCGGTAAACACCACTGCTACAACATCCTGCATATCAGAAGACGAAGACGAAGCTGCTGACTACATTCAAAAATCGAGCAAAACCGCTCAATCTTTGTTCTAAGGGGGGAGGTGTTATGTTATAGGTTCGATTATTGTGTTATATACTATTTACTTTATATTATAAGTCCTCTATACTCCTATATTGTTATTCTTATATTAATTACATTGTTTACCTAGAAACCAAACTAATTAGATTGTAATATTTAAATACTAATGTTTACTGTTCCAAAATTACCATCCTTAATTGTATCTTAGAATAAGTTAACGATAAACACAAACAAGCATAATGTTATTCCCTTATCTTTACCCCTACCTCCTAGCTTCCCGCGATCCTACACTATAAAAACCAAGTCCTTCAATCCCACAACACAATTCTATTTCCAAACTCTCTGACTCAACTTCAATATTTTAAGTTAGTTTATATTAGAGTTAAATTAATTAAATAAATTTATTTTCAAAAGAGTTTTAATCTCTACCACATAACACATATCTTTTTTCATCAGTTGTTATTATATATTTATTCGTTCTTTTGACATAGAAACACATTAATGAAACATGTTTTGGTATTGACGACCTAATATTTCAGACAGCAACTTATACTCAAATGTGGTGATTTAATTTAATTTTAATTTCATAATAAATAAATAGCAATTTAGATAAAAAATGGCACTGCGATTTATTTTGCGTACTTAACAAATATTAATAACATACCCATTCAAAGTTACAAATTATTAATATATTGATATAAATAGCAGAAGACCCCTGGCATGGCTATAGAGCAGACTAGATATACATCTGTTCGTGAAATTTCATCACAATCGATTCATCAATTCCAGGTAGACAGATAATCAGACAGAAATTTTAAAAATGGTTATTCATGTCTTAATGGCATTCGAATAACCCCTCAGCTCAAAATGAGGAAGTTATTTCAATATTACAGACAGAATTTTATTTATATGTTGGTACAGATGTCATAAAAATATAATAATCTATATAGATTATTCAAAATATCTTTTCCTTATTTTCATGAATATTCACAGAAACTGAATAATAAGTTATTTGCTTAGTATTTTATCATTTTTTAATAATTCTTAAAGTTCCAGATAACAAAATCATAAAAAATTACTGAAAATAATTAATGTATTCGGAAGTATTTCATGAAGAGTAAGTTTTAACGAGATCTTGATTAATAATTTAGAATTGGAAAACAATTGCCAAAGCGAAAATTCTGACCCCCATTAGCAAATGAATATATATATATATATATATATATATATATATATATATATATATATATATATATATATATATACATATAAAGCAATAAGTCATTTCATTTGTTTAAGCAATCTATGAATTAATAGACGAACATACAGACACCATTCAAAGACTTTTAAAACATGTTTTTGTTTTTGTTGTAGTACTTACTTACTTACTTACTTATCTTCACGCACAATCCCTGACGGGGTAGCCAGAGAGAACAGATCGCCAAGTGTCACGATCCTTACATACCTCTTTCGCTTCTTTCAGATTCATTATCTTCTTCATACATGCACGTCTAGGTATCCGAGTACTCTTGACCCTCCCCTCTTCGAGCAATTTGCTCACCTGGTCTTCGAAAGTTAGTCTCGGTCTACCTCGACACCTTTTAATATTAACTTTCGCGCTATATATTTTCTTCACCATTCGGTCTTCACTCATTCGCTCAACGTGCCCAAACCATCGAAGCACGCCCTTATCAATTTTTGTGATAAGGTCATCTTTCAAAGCTGCCATATTGCGAATCTCTTCGTTTCGCTTTCGGTCGGCCATGATAACGCCGCACATTTTACGAACAGATAGCATCTCCACTGCATTCAACTTGCTTTTATGCTTCTTCTGGCATACCCAGGTTTCGCTGCCATATAACAAAGTCGGTACCAACACTGCGTTATGTATTGCAAGGCGTGCACTCTTCACTACGCCTTGCCTTTTGACTAACGCAGTCAGGGCACCATTGACTTTGTTCCCGGCAGCGACACGCCTGTCCACATCTAAATCGCATCTTCCATCCCGGCTAAAAGCACTCCCTAAGTATACAGTTTTAACAGTGGTAGAGCTAAGCGGTGGCTTTTGCTGTCGCACGGATGGGCCAGCTCGAACCGGGGTGGTACCACGACCTCACAGAATACCAGCGTGAAGTAGAGGTTTACCTCTGCGTTGCGCTTGGTGAGTGCAGGTGGCCGGAGGCCCAATTCCCCCCCCCCCCCCATCAACGTGGTAGTGAAATTAAATAAAAGACTACCCCAGGAGGGTACCAGCACCCCTGGAGAATCCCTCGCTGAGCATCCACGACCAAACTACTCCACTCCTGGGCGTGGGTGCTCAGGCTGCCCCGCGTATTCTGGGGGGGGCGAAATTCCGCTCAAGACGAAACCTGCTCGGGGCAAGCGGAGCAAGAAGACAAAGGCAACCCCTGCCACGCTTACCGTGGATTTCTGCAATATCAGGGGACTTCATTCAAACCTTAACGCCGTCCACTACCATCTGGAGATAGCTAAGCCGGCCTTGCTCTTTCTTACCGAGACACAGGTGTCCTCTCCGGCTGATACTTCGTATCTCTCCTACCCGGGGTACAAATTAGAACACTCGTTTGTGCCCCGGGCTGGAGTTTGCGTGTATGTCAGAGAGGACATCTGTTTTCGACGGCTCGGCAGCCTTGAAGGTACGGACCTGTCCATCCTATGGCTGCGCGTAGACAGCGACGACCATCCCCGCGTCTACGGGTGCCTCTATAGGTCCCATAGCGGTAATGCCGACACAGACCGACTCATAGACCACGTCCAAATGGCTGCAGACTCCGAGCTACAACAGGTCCCATCCGCAGAGATCGTGATACTCGGTGATTTCAACGCCCACCACGCTGAATGGCTTGGTTCTCGTTTAACCGATCATGCGGGTAGATCTGTCTATGACTTTGCTTTGGCATATGGTCTAACACAACTGGTTACTTCGCCTACGCGGATCCCAGATGTGGAAGACCATGTACCTTCCCTGTTGGACCTTCTGCTGACCTCTCATCCGGACGGATATCAGGTCTCCGTCGATGCCCCTCTGGGCTCTTCGGACCATTGTCTGATCCGGAGTACGGTGCCACTCACGCTCCAATCGCAGTTGCGATCTACAGCTTGCCGCCGTGTTTGGCACTATAGGTCAGCTGATTGGGACGGGATGCGGTCTTTTTTTGCATCCTACCCTTGGGGGCGGGTTTGCTTCTCGCCGGAAGATCCCAGCGTTGTTGCCGATTCTGTTGCTGATGTGGTACTTCAGGGTATGGAACTTTTTATTCCATCCTCTGTGGTGCCCATCGGAGGCAGATCCCAGCCATGGTTTGGTCGCTCCTGTAAACTAGCATCACGCTATAAGCAGGAGTGCTACCAGGCCTGGGCTGACGCATCAACGTCTCGGGATGTAAACACCAGCGCATTAAAAAAGAAGTATAATTCCGCCTCCAGGTCCTTCAAAAGCGTCATTGCCAAGGCAAGGTCTGAGCACATCGACAGAATTGGCGAGAAGCTAGTTCGCCTTCCTTCGGGAACCCGTGCATTCTGGTCTCTCGCCAAGGCTGTCCAAGGGAACTTCTGTCAGCCATCTCTTCCATCTCTGCACAGAGAGGACGACTCACTGGCCCATGCCGCAAAGGAGAAAGCCGATCTGTTGAGCTCTCTTTTTGCGTCCAACTCGACTCTAGATGACGGGGGGAACACACCGCCGACCATCCCGCGATGTGAGTGCTCCATGCCGGATGTGCGATTTACACAGCGCTCGGTCCGCAAAGCACTCTTCTCCCTGGACGTCAACAAGTCGAGTGGGCCCGATGGAGTCCCTCCCATTGTGCTGAAGACGTGTGCTCCGGAGTTGGCACCGGTTTTAACGCGTCTTTTCCGGTACTCCTACTCCCAAGGCGTAGTCCCGAACTCATGGAAGACAGCTTTGGTGCACCCGATCCCTAAAAAAGGCGACCGCTCAGACCCGTCCAACTACAGGCCTATCGCCATCACCTCCTTGTTCTCCAAAATAATGGAAGCCATTATAAACTGCCAGCTCATGAGGTACCTTGAGGATCACCAGCTGATTAGTAACCGCCAGTACGGTTTTCGTCGGGGTCGATCAGCTGGTGATCTTCTAGTCTACTTAACTCATAGATGGGCGGAGGCAGTAGAGTCCAAGGGGGAGGCATTAGCCGTTAGTTTGGACGTAGCGAAGGCCTTTGATCGGGTCTGGCACAAAGCGCTTCTTTCGAAGCTTCCTTCCTATGGGCTTCCCGAGAAATTGTGCAAATGGATCACCAGTTTCCTTGCTGATCAGAGCATCAAGGTCGTAGTAGACGGTGAATGCTCTGATTTCAAGCCTATCAACGCTGGTGTTCCACAAGGCTGCGTGCTATCACCGACGCTGTTTCTCCTGCATATCAATGATATGTTGCTAACTGGCAGCATTCATTGCTATGCGGACGACAGCACTGGTGATGCCTTATATACCGGCCGTGCCAATATTTCTCGGGAAAACGTCGCCGAGTACCGGGACAAACTTGTGTCTGAAGTCGAGTCTTTGCTTAACAAAGTCTCGGATTGGGGGCGACTAAATCTAGTCCAGTTCAATCCCCAGAAGACACAAGTTTGCGCGTTTACCGCTAAAAAGAACCCCTTTGTCGTATCTCTTCAGTTTCAAGGCACTCCCCTTACTGCCTCAGCCAGTATTGGAATCCTTGGCGTCGACATATCGAATAGTGTGCAGTTTCGTGGTCACTTGGAAGGGAAGGCCAAATTGGCCTCTAAAAAGCTTGGCGTGCTCAGCAGAGCGAGACAGTATTTCATGCCGGCACATCGCTCGCAACTTTACAAAGCGCAAGTTCGGCCCCACATGGAATACTGTTCTCATCTCTGGGCCGGGGCACCCCAGTGCCAGCTCCTTCCACTTGACCGCATCCAGCGCAGAGCGGTTCGAATCGTCGACGACCGAGTTCTTTCTGATCGGCTCGATACACTGGCACTGCGTAGAGATGTTGCATCTCTTTGCGTATTTTATCGCATTTATCACGGGGAGTGCTCTGAGGAATTGTTCGGACTAATTCCAGCCGCTCAATTTCACCATCGCACATCGCGACAAAACTCGCGTTACCATCCATACCATCTGGATGATTGGCGGTCCACGACTGTGCGATTTAGAAGAAGTTTTTTCCCTCGCACGACTTCCTTGTGGAATCAATTACCACCAGCGAATTTTCCGGACCGATACGACTTAGGAACCTTCAAGAAAAGAGCTTACACCTTTCTAAAAGGTCGGCAACGCATCTGCAATTCCCCTGGTGTTGCGGTTGTTCATGGGCGGCGGTAATCACTTACCATCAGGTGAGCCGCATGCTCGTTTGCCCCCTATTCTATAAAAAAAAAAAAAATACAATTTCATTTACCTGTTCTAGACATTCCTGATTTACCCATATTTCACACTTCGTTCTCTCTTCGTCCCTTTCAAATACTAGAACCTTAGTTTTATTAGCATTCAAACGGAGACCTTGTTGTAGTAATAATAGTAAAGAACCATGGACGGAATTTAAATGTTTTTATTGTAAAAGTCTAAAGATTTTCGTAAATTAAACAAATAAAAAAAATATAACTACGTATGTCATACTGGACTGTAATTTTTGGAGTAGCCTAAAGCATGACTTTGATTTCATTATATCGACGTGAATATAAGAGAAATCTGTCTAGTTGTTATGTGAGCAGAATTTGCTATGATTATGCCGTTCGATAATCTGATTAACTAATCAAAATAGCTGTAACACATTACGTATATCATTAGAGGTATGTATATTAAGACGGCTCCGTAGAGCAGTGGGTTAGCAATGAGTATCTGCGCTGGGGGCCGCGGGTTCGACTCCCGCACCGGCCTACAAATAATTGTTCCGTGTCTGGATGTTTGTCCTCGTGTAATTTATGTTTGTAAACGGCCTCTACGATACAGGAGAAAATCCTAGTGTGGTGGTAACGTTATAAAAAAAAAGAAAAAATATATAACACTACATTTTATCCTCTCTGAATTTCATTACACCCATTGCATGTAGAGATTTAATATATTTTTTAAATTATTAATAATATTTATTGCCGGGTGTTGGTATCTTATGAAAATCCATAACTTCATTTCATCCCGTGAGTGTCTTAAGAGTCGACAACGGCTTCCAATAATTGGCGGTAGAACTACAATGCTTCAGCAAGCGAAAACTACTCAGCCTGGCTACGGGTAGTACTCGTAGCGCCAAAGATGCGAGAGGTCTGGCACTTTGACACCAAGCGATACGATTAAGGCAAATCCTCCCTGCAAAGAGAAATAAACATTACCAATTGTAGAATTTTATGGGCTGTGAAGAAGAATATTGTTACGTCATCATTTTCCGCGATCATAATATAAAGTATAATAAATAATAACATAATATTTTTAATGTTCCGTATTTTTTATATTCGCTTTACCTACGAAAAACCCTGTTGGCATATTCTTTTGAATAATTTATATAAAGCGTTCAATATTCAGCGTTTAGTTTATTGTTTCTTTAACTTCACGGAAAATGGGATCGTATTTGTAACGACTTCAAAAAGGAGCAGGTACTCAATTCGACTATGTTTATTTTTATGTGAGTTACCTCATAATTGGTTTCTGGTTGAATCGATTTCGATGATTCTTTTTATATTTGTAAGCTGGTGCTTCTTATGTAGTCTCTTATAAATTTGATCAAGGTCTGACCAATAGTTTTTGAGTTATTTTTAATAATTTTTATTGAAGTCGGTTATACAATATTTGTAATTTTAATTATATGCGTTAATGATATAAACAGTTACTGTTTTACTTATGTAATGTGTAATTTACTTTAATAAAAGTATTAATACATTTCTGCTTATATTTAAAACTAGCGAATCCGTCTCCTCTTCACTTGGGTGGGATTTATTAATTTGGCGTAATTTAGAATTCAAATAATCATATAATAAGTTAAACAAGTGGGACGCGGGAAGTAAAGAATGTATGAGAACCTCCGAATAAGGCGGAGTTATAGCCAAAATAAGAATTTAAAATTTTTGATTTATGGCTAATTTGACCCCCTAGGAGTGTAATGAAAACTTTTTGCCCCTTTTCAACCATAACCCACATGACATCCTCTGCATGACACGCTATTAAAACTGACTATGCCTAAAGATTAGGGATAGGGAACAAATAATGTAAACAATCAGACGCCGGAGGTGGAACTTTGAATATTTCCGAAGATCCAATACGCATTGATTGAACAAACCTTTTTATATGCAAACAGTCCTGAATTTTTATATGGCGTTATACCTAGATTTCAATGTTATCGGTAGCTCTGTATTTTTACATTTATTTTATTTTATAAAAAGGGTCATAATATTTTTTTATGTTTTATAAGACCCTGTAATATTATATTAATAATATATACCTAAATAATTTGCGGGCCTTGCAATATTAAGCTCAGCTCTGACCGCACAAATAACTTCTACGAACTTGTCACCGATGTTTTCCACAGTTCGATCTGACAGCTATCGCAAAAATCATGGGGTGGTCGATGATTTCATTAGACGGAATATCTTCAGTTTGATATTAAGAGTCACTGTACTTTTGACAGGTTTTTATCCCATGACAACCTTTTTCATCGCAGAGCCTATCAGTAAGCAGTGACATTACTTAGTAAATTATTGCATTGGCTTTTTATTCTCTCAAAATAAATTTCTATACCCTACACTCCCAATAGATCTACCAGTTAGTCGCAACTTTTTACTGAACTTTTTCTTTTTGCCTCGTATATTTTATAGTTTGTTGAAAAGCGGTATATTCAACTTTAGTCCCAAGAAAGTTTAAATACGACGAGACTTTGGATTTTCACTTTAATCTATGGATTAGATTAACGTGATAATAATGTTCAATTTTAATTTCAGCCACGATAAATATTCCAAAAAGGTCTGAAATCATTATCTGCACAAGACGTATTAATACTATACAATTTGACCTAAATAACGTTGACAAAATTAAAAAGGTTTTATTTTAAAAGTGAATTATTTCTCGTTTTCGGTTTATTTTATTGTATTTTCAGTCCTTTGTGTCGCTTCGATTTTATTTTGGCTTAAAAATATTAATATATTTATACTGTTATGATAAGGTAAAAAAATATTAATATTTATTTTTTAAGTTTAAGTGCAATTTCAAGCTGGAATTTCATTGTAAGAGCATGGTAGAAGATAGTTTGAGATAGTTTGAAACAGAAAAAGAAACATAAACTTTTTTATTCAACATAGATTATAAATAATACTTATTGAAAGTCACTCTTTTCTTTAATTACCACTGGTTCGAAAAAAAGCTTCTGTCTTAGGAAGAAGCAGCAAGAAACCCAGCGTGACTTTTTTTAAATCAAAAACAGCTTACAATCATGTATGTTACACAATTAACAACAAATTAGAAATAACTTGGTACCGTGCACCTCATTCCCAGGAGTAATTATCATCCATAAAATCCTTAATATTATAGTAACCCTTTTTATACAAACTTAGTTTAATAAAGTTTTTGAACTTTGAGCAGGTCAAATTTTGTATATTTTCTGGAGTTTTGTTGTCAAAGCGTATAAATCGCTCTACGACTGAATTCCCGACTCAGTAGAGCGATTTACAGAGAGTATTTACAGAATGAATATAATTTATTTTTGTAAAATTACTTTTATTTTTGTGAACGTACATTACATTTTCTTACTTAAATATTTACTAAACATTTTGACTTAGTCGTACATCGGAATGTCAGTAAAATATTTCTCAAAAACCATTGCAACGTCTTAAACAGATTCAGTTAATTTGTTGTTAACACTTAACTGTTAGTTTGAATTGCGATAGTTGATCTTACCAATTTCGCTATTAATTATACTCCTGGTCATTTTAATTTAATTAGAAGCAGTCCTAATTTTGTTGCTCAAATGCAAAGACTTGGCTATGGAGCGTTCTGTAAAATATATTTTACATATTATCTAAATTCGACGCTAGGATTATATGAACTTTCATTGAAAAGATCATATCGCCTTTGTCTGCTCTTATGGACTCCTACTGTCCCCCATTCATTGAATTCCTTCCGACTGTTCAAGGAGATTGTTTTAGAAGTAAAAGCATTATTAAATTAATAGCAAATAAGCTTAAATTATACTCCATACAAAAAATTAAGATCATTTTGGTATGAAAGTGATGGAAGTTGGTTCACTATTTTACTTCTAAACCTCTCCAAGCGACGTGCATTAAAGGGAACAAACACAACTTACCAATTTACTTGCTTTATATTAACATAAGGTAACGAAACTACCATAAGCCACGGTGATCAGACCTTAATTTTTGAATAATACATTTATGCAACGGCTCATTTTAAAAATGTTATATATATATATATAGATATATATGTGTTGCACTAGATTGAGCAATACGCGTTAGTTCTAAAATAAATTTAAAAGACCATATGATTTAAACAATGATATGTATTTAATATTGATGGAGGAAGCTTCCAGGAGATTGATATTAAAACCTCCACATATTATTACAACAGATTTATTTTGATTAGTAAGCTTAAGAAATACTTCCTTCATATTTTTTTCAAAATTATCGTATATAGAAATGTTGCGTCTGTAGACACTCACAACAATAAGATGTTCAAACTCAACACATGCCATTTCTATAGTTCGCTCAACAGAGAGGCGCATAATATCTTTACGTTCTATACACGATAATAATTTACTAGCTAATGTTAAAGAACCACTTCTTAAAATCATTTCTCTATTAAAAGAACTGGCCACCTGGTGATACTGCAGTTCAACATTAAGCTATAAGCTTTTAACCAATGTTAAGTAATACATAAAATATGATTATTGTTGTTACTTCATCATCATCATCATCATCATTACAACCTTTCATAAGTCCACTGCTGAACATAGGCCTCCCCCAATAAATGCCACAAAGCACGGTCCTGAGCCACCCGCGTCGATCTACTTCCTGCATGTCTTACCAGGTCGTCACTCCATCTAGTGAGTGGTCGCCCTACACTTCGCCTACCGGTACGAGGCTGCCACTCGAGAACCTTTCTTCCCCATCGGTTGTCGGTTCTTCGAGCTGTATGGTCGATCCACTGGCACTTGAGCTTACTAATCCGTTGGGCTATGTCGGTTACGGTTGTACTGTGGAAATCCTCATTTCTAAGTTTATCACGCTGCTGGAAGAAGAGATAGACAAGTTGCGCTGGCATATTATAGGATTATCCGAAGTCCGAAGAGAGGTGAAGGACACGGTAATCCTTGAATCCGGCAACTTGCTCTATCACCGGGAGGGCGACCATCTTTCCCAAGGAGGTGTCGGATTTATCGTCCACAAGTCTCTCGTTAACAACGTTGTAAAGATCGGGAGTGTGTCGACGAGGGTTGCGTACCTTATACTCAGAATCACCAAACGGTATTCGCTGAAGGTCATACAGGTTTACGCACCAACCTCGGCACACCCCGATGAGGAGGTGGAGGAAATGTATGAGGATATCTCTAGAGCCATGCATTCCTCCAAAACCCAATATACGGTGTTAATGGGAGACTTCAATGCAAAACTAGGCACAAGAGAGAACGGTGAGCTGAAAGTAGGGAAATTTGGAATAGGGCAACGGAACCCAAGGGGCCAGCAGCTGGCCGACTTCATGGAAAAAGAGGGACTCTTTATGATGAACTCTTTCTTCCAGAAGCGGCCCCATAGGAAGTGGACCTGGTCGAGCCCCGACGGTTCGACAAAAAATTATATAGACTTCATTATGACGACCAGACGACAACTGTTCAGTGATGTCTCAGTGATTGCGAGGGTGAAAACCGGCAGCGATCACCAAATGGTTAGAGGCACACTGAACCTAAATGTTAAGTTGGAGAGGTCTCGTCTGATGAAGTCAACGCTCCGTCCCCCTCGTGCTCTAATCCAAAGTCCCGAAACCTTTCAGCTCGAGTTACGAAACCGTTTTCAGTGCCTAGAAGACTGCAATGAAGTGGATGATATGAATGACAAGCTCGTGGAAACTATCCATGCGGTCGGAGCTAAGTTTTGCAAGACCCGCCGCAGAAGAACACAAAAACTCTCCGATCACACTCTTAATCTCATGGCTGTTAGACGGGAGTTAAAGGCTAAATTCTTCAACAGATTTGACAGCATACAGGCAACTGAACAGACAGATCTCTAAATTCATGCGGCGAGACTTACGCAACTTCAATACAGCTCGTATTGAAGAAGCGATCGAGCGGAACCAAGGCTCCAAAGTCTTTGCCAGAGATCTGTCTGCCAGAAAGAGCCAACTGTCAAAGCTGAAGACCGAATGTGGCAGCATCGTTTCCGGGGCACCTGAGATTTTGAGTGAGATTGAGAGGTTCTATGGGCAGCTGTACACGTCATCGTTGGAGCCACACGCAAGTGTGAGTAACGATCCAAGAGCGAGTCTTATCCGACACTATTCCGAAGATATCCCGGACGTCAGTCTGAGCGAGATTAGAATGGCTCTCCAACACCTTAAAAACGGTAAGGCCCCAGGCGAGGATGGAATTACAGCGGAGCTTCTGAAAGCGGGTGGAAGACCGGTACTTGAAGTCCTTCAGAAGCTCTTTAATTCCGTCCTCCATGGTGGCATTACACCGGAGGCGTGGAGCAGAAGTGCGGTGGTCTTGTTCTTCAAGAAAGGTGACAACGCTCTCTTGAAGAACTACAGACCGATTTCCCTTCTGAGCCGCGTCTACGTGCTGTTTTCGAGAGTCATTACGAATCGTCTCGCGCGCAGACTTGACGACTTCCAGCCTCCCGAACAAGCCGGTTTCCGAAAGGGCTTTAGCACCATAGACCACATACATACTCTACGGCAAATTGTACAGAAGTCCGAAGAGTACAATTTGCCACTATGTCTGGCGTATGTGGACTATGAGAAAGCCTTTGATTCCGTCGAAATTTGGGCGGTGCTGCAGTCCCTTCAGCGGTGCCAAGTTGACTGTCGGTATATCAAAGTGCTGAAGTGTTTGTAAAGTAGAGCTACGATGGCTATCCGAGTACAGAACCAGAGTACGAAACCTATTCAATTGCAGAGAGGTGTAAGACAGGGTGACATTATATCCCCGAAACTCTTCACCGCTGCATTGGAAGACGTTTTCAAGCTTCTGGACTGGAAAGGATACGGAATTAACATCAATGGCGAGTACATCACTCACCTTCGATTTGCCGACGATATAGTCCTCATGGCAGAATCGCTGGAGGAATTAAGCACTATGCTCAATGACCTCAATAGTGTCTCCCAATAGATAGGTCTTAAGATGAACATGGACAAAACAAAGATTATGTTTAATGTCCATGTCACACCTATGCCGGTAGTTGTTGGGAGCACTAAGCTCGAAGTTGTTGACGACTATGTTTACCTGGGACAAATAGTCCGACTAGGTAAGTCCAACTTTGACCGAGAGGTCAATCGACGGATTCAACTCGGATGGGCAGCGTTCGGGAAGCTACGACACATCTTCTCGTCAGAAATACCTCAAAACCTTAAAACAAAATTGTACAACCAGTGCGTGTTGCCAGTGATGACTTACGGAACTGAGACGTGGTCCTTCACTGCTGGCCGTATGAGGAAGCTAAAGGTCGCTCAGCGAGCTATGGAGAGGGCTATGCTCGGAGTTTCTCTGCGTGATAAACTTAGGAATGAGGATATCCGCAGTAGAACCAGAGTAACCGACATAGCCCAACGGATTAGTAAGCTGAAGTGGCAGTGGGCCGGCCATATAGCTCGAAGAACCGACAACCGGTGGGGAAGAAAGGTTCTCGAGTGGCAGCCTCGTACCGGTAGGCGAAGTGTAGGGCGTCCCCCCACAAGATGGAGTGACGACCTGGTAAGACATGCAGAAAGTCAATGGATGCAGGTGGCTCAGGACCGTGCTTTGTGGCATTCTTTGGGGGAGGCCTATGTTCAGCAGTGGACTTGTGAAGGGCTGTAATGATGATGATGATGATGAAGTTTATCACGCAGAGAAACTCCGAGCATAGCCCCTTAAAAGCTCGCTGAGCATCCTTGAGCTTCCTCATCCGGCCAGCAGTGAAGGACCACGTCTGAGTTCTATAGGCCATCACTGGCAACACACACTGGTTGTACAGTTTCGTTTTTAAGTTTTGAGGTATACCTCATGAGAAGATGTGCCGTAATTTCTCGAACACTGCCAAACCGAGTTGAATTCGTCGATTGACCTCTCGGTCGAAGTTGGACTTACTTTTTTTTTTTTTTTTTTTTACAGGGGGAAATCCTCATGGACTACCTCCACCTGGGGAAAAGCGGAGGGGCGTGCCGGACTCTTACCGGCTAAAACCACCCCGGTGTCTCCTCGCACGTGCGCGTGGGGCCGCGGGAATCCAAATTCTTCCGCAGCCCCACACTAGTGCTGGCCCGGTCTGTCCGGGCCTCCTCTCCTGCACGGGGTAGTGAGGTGTTTAACTACCCCGTGTATCGCCTCAGGGGCGCGCGCCGACACCCACGCGCGCCTCCGCCTCGGGTCCTTTGAATAGGGGTGGCGGGGGCTTCCCCAAGTCCCTCGCCCCTGGACCCATTTATGGGGGCCGGAAAAGGGCGTTGTCCGCCCTTCTCCTGCGCCCGGTGCGCCTTCTGCGGCCGGGGAAGGGAGTCGAGATCTCCCTTTCCCGTTCCGCAGTTTCCTTCTGCGACATCACGTCCTCGCAAAAGGACACCACCGCGTCCCACGACTCTGCGCTACCGACCATCTTCCGCACTAAGGCCGGCAGCGACAGATCGCCTCCTACTTTATTTGTGAGGACACGGCGCTGCTCCTCCCAAGCTACGCACTCAGCGAGCGTGTGTTGCGCCGTGTCCTCCCCGCAATGGACGCAGTGGTGGCACCGAGCGTCCGGCTCCCTGTCTATGCGGCACAGGTACTTGCCGAAGCAGCCATGCCCCGACAGCACCTGCGTCACCCTAAACGACAGGGAGCCGTGCCTTCTCCCGAGCCAGTCGTCGAGTACTGGCCGGATCGCCTCGACGGTAGCGAGGCCGGCGGTAGGGCGCAGAAGCCTTTGCCGCCATTCCGCCACCAAGACCTGACGGAGCTCCTCTCGGCGCAGCGCGATCTGCCGCTGCACCGGCCTCGAGCCCCGTGCCCGCTCTTCCTCGCGCCATCGATATAATGACGCGAGTACTTTCGCCTCTAGGTCCCAGGGCGGGGATCCGGCCAGGACGCAAGCCGCCTCGTAGGAAACCGTGCGATACCCGCGGACGACTCTGACGGCCATCGCCCTCTGCGGTTTGCGCAGAATGGCGATAGTGCTGGCCGTCATGTCCATCGCCCACACAGGGGCCCCATACAGGGCCATGGACCGCACGATTCCCACGTACAACCGCCTACAGGCGGCGCTCGGGCCCCCCAAGTTGGGAAGCAACGTTGATAGCGCGCCCGCTGCAATCATCAGCTTGGGCGCCAGCCGCCGGAAGTGGGGTCCGAATTCCCATCGGCTGTCGAGCACCAATCCTAGATACTTCATGGTGGACTCGACAACTATCCGGGCCCCGCTGACCACGATGTGTGATCCCGACGGCGGGGCGCGTCGAGGGCCATGGAACACCATGGCCTCTGACTTGTTTAGGGCCACCTTCAGGCCCAGGTGTCGGATGCGGTTCACCACTCGTGACACCGCAGCCGTGGCAATCAACGCTGCTTCCCTGTGCGAGCTCCCCCGGGCAGTGACGAGCGTGTCGTCCGCATAACACGTCAAGTCGGCGCCCGACGGGAGTTCACCTCTCAGCACCCCAGTCATAGCCGATGTTTCACAGAAGAGGTCCCAAGACTGATCCCTGTGGAACACCGCACGACATGACGCGCCGACCTGCGCCGTCACGTCCCCGATACGTAACGCATCTCTCCTCAAGGTAAGCCCCTATTGTGCGGCGGAGGTAGGGAGGCACGCGATGGTAATTCAGCGCCTCCCGGATACAACTCCAGGGTAGGGTGTTGAAGGCGTTGGATATGTCTAAAGACACCGCCAGCACCACCCCACCCCCGGGACACTGTCTCCTCCGCCAGGGCCCTCACGCGCGTAATAGCGTCTATGGTGGAACGCCCCGCGACGAAAACCAAACTGGTTCTCGTCCAAGTCCGGCCCCTCTCTGCACAAGTGGCTGACGAGGCGATCTGCGATGATTCGCTCAAAAAGTTTGCCCGCCTCGTCGAGCAGCACTATGGGCCGGTACGCAGACGGTGAGTCCGCGGGGCGCCCCTCCTTCCTGAGCAGGACCAGCCTCCCCTTCTTCCACACACTGGGAAACTGACCCTGCTCGAGACATGCCGTGAAGAGCCCCCTCAGCTGGGGCTCTAGCTCCTTCAGAGCCAGGACGAGAGCTCGACCAGGAACTCCGTCGGGTCCGGGCGCTGTGTTCTTAGCCCGGAGTCGCGACACGGCCGCTCTCGTCTCTGCTTGCGTTACCTCGGGGACTTCGGTGCTCTCCTCTTCTGGAGAGTCTGTGGCTGAGGGCGAAGCCATCACCGGGGGAACGTGTCCCACTCGCTCCGGGAAGAGAGCCGATACTACCGCCTCTAGCAACTGGGGTTGCATCGCTTGTGTTAGTGGAGGCGCCCAGGGACGCAACTTGCCCCGTACCCAACGGTAGGGGCGCCCCCACGGATCCCGATCTAGGGACCCCAGCAGCTCTTCCCTGGCAAGTTGGACTTACCTAGTCAGACTATTTGTCCCAGGTAAACATACTCGTCAACAACTTCGAGCTTAGTGCACCTACCAACTACCAGCATAGGTGTGACATGGACATTAAACATAATCTTTGTTTTATCCATGTTCAGTATCAAAGTCATGTGAGTCCCGCCGCATGCATTTGGAGATCTGTCTGTTCAGTTGCTTGTATTCTGTCAAATCTCCTGAAGACTGTAGCTTCATATCCCGTCTAACAGCCATGAGATTAAGAGCGTGATCTGAGAGTTTTTGTGTTCTTCTGCGGTGGATCTTACAAAACTTAGCTCCAGTTTCCACGAGCTTGTCATTCATATTGTCCACTGCATTGCAATCTTCTAGGCACTGAAAACGGTTTCGTAGCTAGAGCTGAAAGGTTTCGGGACTTTGGATAACAGCACAAGAGCAGATTATTTTTAATTTAAGAAAGTTATTTGTTAAATAATAATTTATATTGTAATTGGTTAGAATAAGCCCTAGCAAACAGTTCTATATCCTTTTGCAACAAATTACGAAATGCCCCGAAAAAAAGATTTCGGCAGCCGCTTTCGACCGCTTAACTGTATCACCACTTGTATATCTTAATTATTTTCCAAATGTGAATTGAAGTTCAAATTCAAACTCAAGTTTATATGTTTTTGAATACAGAAATGAGACAGAATAGATTCTTGAGGTGAAGGTATTTTATACTCTAATCTTGATGGTTTTCTTCAAATGTTTGGATATTTAATTTTTATAGAGTGCCACTGCACTTAATAGCGTAAATTGAAATACAAAGATCTAATTGTTGTCTCTTGATGTATTTGATCTTACAAATAGTGTTAGATTCAAATGATTTTACCAGCATTGTCAAAACAGACATGAAAAATGTTAGAAATTGGTTTCATCTAAACTAACTTACTTTAGTAATATAGTAAAAAGCTTTTTTTTTGTTTATTTTTTTGGTTGCTTAAACACGCTCATTTCTGGAATTACCAGTCCAATTTGGAAAGTTCTTTGCGTATATTATAGCCAAATTCATGAGAAATAGTATAGTCTGTCTAAAATTAGGCTATACCTCAAATCTAGCCTTACATAATGAAGAAAATGTGCTCCCGAACTGTTTGATTCGCGTGCGCTGGCGTAATAGAGATAAGTGCCTATCACTGCTATGTTTCATATGGTGAGTGTAGAGAACCGGAGACCTTTTTTACTAGAAAAGAGGCATTTCATCTAAGACCTTAAGGCTGACATCGCATCTGCATTTTGATTCGGAAACGAGGATAGGTGTAGATGCCTATGGGCCATAGCAACCCCTTATCATCAGGTGAACTGTGTGCTCGTTTGTCACCCTATCCTATAAAAAAATCGAATGTTCTACAAAGGTACAGATATTTACTCTATTTATAAAAAAGTCCGTAAAGCTCAGCCGTGGTAGCTCAGATCGTTAGCGCTCGCTGTAAGCTTCATAGTATTCGAGCAACCCGGGTTCGATCCCCGCCGGCACCAATGAAATTGTTAATTGCAATTTTAAGTGCTGATTTACCACGTGCTCGGCGGTAAAGGAAATATCGTGAGGAAACCTGCATGTCAGAGAAAAAAGAAAAAAAAATATTTCGAAGACATGTGAAGTTCGCCAACACGCATTGGGGCAGGGCGGCGGGCATTTTCTTGCCCTAAAACCCTCTCAGAAATGACAGGATGCCTGTGCCAAGCAGTGGGGCGTAAATAGGCTGCAACTTTTATAAAAAAGTCCGCGATACTTTATGCCAATTTCTAATACATAAGACACTATAGAATCTTTTATGACAAAAAAATATTTAAAATCAAAAAGCGATTTATGAGCGTTATTATTAGGCATGGCATATTAATCCTTATGAACGATTGTTACTTCAACATCAAAACAATTTTATGGAGATAAACTTACTCTATATAGCATATTATTTCTACTCGTAATTAAAGAGACAATAAAAAATTTAAATAATTCAAGACTCAATTCGAAGTGCGAAAGACGCATAAGCGTAGCCGACCGATGAGAATCGAGAGAAACCAGCAGTAAACGCCAGTGCGTGAGATTTCATTACATATAGGCGTAAGCGAGGTGTCCACGTACCATTACGTTTAACACGTGCTTGTTGGTGAAAAAATTATTGTGAGAAAACCTGCATGTCTAAGAAATAAAAAATATTTCGAAGGCATATGCAGTCCACCAACACGCATTGAGGCAGCGCGGAGGACACTTCCATGTCCTAAAACCGTTTTAGAAATGAGAGGACGCCTGTTTCCAGCAATGGAACGTATATAGGCTGTAACTTTAACTTTATGCGAGGTGCCATGTCGCACCTCGCATAAAGCACAGCTAGTATTATCTTTGTGAATTCTACCCAAATCTATTAGTTATTTGGTAACGGAGTACTCTTGTAGATGAAATTATCGAAAATCTATAGTATCGAGGAGTCAAGTTTATAGGCCATTGTCATGAAATTCTATATGCTAACCAAATGGTAATTCTCTCTTATAAATAATATTATGCGAGATATCACCAGTATATAATACAATTAAAGTAAATATAAGTTGTAAGGCCGGTGGGAAACGAAAGTTTAACTGAAATAAAGCTTTTAATTTCTCAGCATATTTCAATAATCGAATGATACAAACAACAATAAATTCCATAAAAATGACTTTATGTTTTTATTATATTAAAGTGATATGTATTGCTTTTGACAATGATAGAAATTTCAATAGTTGTAACAAATAGCTTCCCTTGTGTTTGTCTCCTTATACAATTCAACTAGATTTATTAGATTTGGAAACAAACAACAATGTTTTAGCATAAATACATTTGAAATAGGCATAAATTTAATTGGTTAACTACATGTCTACATAAATATTATACATATATAATATTATGTAAATATGAAGTGAGGGCGTGGAAGGGAGGAAGAAAATAAACAGCCGAAAATAATGACAAATATGCGGATGCCAACCCGCCTGCCAAGCGTAATTTCTATGGAAATCCCCCCCCCCCCCCCCCCTATGAGACAAACATTGGTACAAGTCTTTATTGAGCTGTGGATTCATGATTCATCTTCATCATTATCATTACAGCCCTTCACAAGTCCACTGCTGAACATAGGCCACCCCCAAAGAATGCCACAAAGCACGGTCCTGAGCCACCTGCATCCATCGACTTCTTGCATATCTTACCAGGTCGTCACTCTATCTAGTGGGAAGATGCCCTACACTTCGCCTGCCGATACGAGGCTGCCACTCGAGAACTTTTCTTCCCTATCGGTTGTCGGTTCTTCGAGCTATATGGCCGGCCCATTGCCATTTCAGCTTACTAATCCGCTGGGCTATGTCGTTCACTCTGGTTCTACTGCGGATATCCTCATTTCTGAGTTTATCACGTAGAGAACCTCCGACCATAGCCCTCTCCATAGCTCGCTGAGCGACCTTGAGCTTCCTCATCCGGCCAGCAATGAAGGGCCACGTCTCAGTTCCGTATGTCATCACTGGCAACAAGCACTGGGTGTACAGTCTCGTTTTCAAGTTTTGAGGTATACCTGACGAGAAGATGTGCCATAATTTCCCGAACGCTGCCCAACCGAGTTGAATCCGTCGATTGACCTCTCGGTCGAAGTTGGACTTACCTAGTCGGACTATTTGTCCCAGGTAAACATACTCGTCAACAACTTCGAGCTTAGTGCTCCCAACAACTACCGGCATAGGTGTGACATGGACATTAAACTTTGAACTTGATCTTTGTTTTGTCCATGTTCATCTTAAGACCTATCCGTTGGGAAACACTATTGAGGTCATTGAGCATAGTGTTTAGGTCCTCCAGCGATTCTGCCATAAGGACTATATCGTCGGCAAATCGAAGTACTCTAGAAGTAATCGATGTACTCGCCATTGATGTTGATACAGTATAGAAGCTTGAAAACGTCTTCCAATGCAGTGGTGAAGAGTATCGGGGATATGACGTCACCCTGTCTTACACCTCTCTGCAGTTGGATAGGTTTCGTACTCTGGTTCATTATTCGGATAGCCATCGTAGCTCTACTGTACAAACAATTCAGCACTTCGATATACCGGCAGTCAACTTGGCACCGCTGAAGGGACTGCAGCACCCGCCCAAATTTCGACGGAATCAAAGGCTTTATCATAGTCCACATACGCCAGACATAGGGGCAAATTGTACTCCTCGGACTTTGTACAATTTTCCAAAGAGTATGTATGTGGTCTATGGTGCTAAAGCCCTTTCGGAAACCGGCTTTTTCGGGAGGCTGGAAGTCGTCAAGCCTGCGCGCGAGACGATTCGTAATGACTCTCGGAAACAGCACGTAGACACGGCTCAGAAGGGAAATCAGTCTGTAGTTCTTCAAGAGAGCGTTGTCACCTTTCTTGAAGAACAAGACCACCGCACTTCTGCTCCACGCCTCCGGTGTAATGCCACCATGGAGGACGGAATTAAAGAAATTCTGAAGGACTTCAAGTACCGGTCTTCACCCGCTTTCAGAAGCTCCGCTGTAAGTCTATCCTCGCCTGGGGCCTTACCGTTTTTAAGGTGCTGGAGAGCCATTCTAATCTCGCTCAGACTGACGTCCGTACTGACGTATCTCTGTAGGATTCGTATAGGATCGTTGCTCACACTTGCGTGTGGCTCCAACGATGACGTGTACAGCTCCCATAGAACCTCTCAATCTCACTCAAAATCTCAGGTGTCCCGGAAACGATGCTGCCACACCCTGTTATCAGCTTTAACAATTGGCTCTTTCTGGCAGACAGATCTCTAGCAAAGACTTTGGAACCCTGGTTTCGCTCAATCGCTTCTTCAATACGAGCTGTATTGAAGTTGCGTAAGTCCCGCCGCATGCATTTGGAGATCTGTCTGTTCAGTTGCCTGTATGCTGTCAAGTATGTTGAAGAATGTAGCTTCATCTCCCGTCTAACAGCCATGAGATTAAGCGTGTGATCGAAGAGTTTTTGTGTTCTTCTGCGGCGGGTCTTGCAGAACTTAGCTCCGACCGCATAGACAGTTTCCACGAGCTTTTCATTCATATCGTCCACTTCATTGCAGTCTTCTAGGCACTGAAAACGGTTTTGTAATTGGATTCATGATTGGTTGTAAGAAATACATATATATTATTATGTTTAACAATGCGTATTTTTATTGGACGAATTAATTTATAATGTCCTCGTTGTATAACTCCGTGTTTTAAAGCCATAACTTTAAACTATAGTAGTTTATTTTAAAACGCAATCAATTTTTAGCTTTTGAAATCGGTTTCTACATTTTAACATAAAACTGAAAAAATTACAAAAAAGACAATGATAAAATAATAGGTCGGTGAAAAAGTTTTCTTGTACTTTGTTTGTATAAAATTGAAGAAACATCTCTTAGTACTGTTTGTATCTGGCTGGTTTTAATATCAATACGTATAGGATATTGGCCCTTATCAAAGGCCGTAATTTTTTTGTCACACTACTATGGACGCGCGGTCTCTCGGGCCGCTATATTATGAAGTGAAAATGTTATATAAATATTTATTTTATTAAATGCAATTATATTATCTAGGCATATTAAAATGAAATTCTGTTTCTGTTTCAATAATAATTTCCATCCATCCAAGAGTCCATCTTTATTTATTTCTTACATAATTGAAGCATATCAACTGTTAAAAGCTCTTTTTGGCATAAAATTGCTTGACATCAGTTTTAGAACTTAAAACTTATATCAATTAAACTTTAAGAAAAATTAACATATTTTTTTTATAAATCTAAGGCTGATACTAACATAAAAACAATATTTTTTTCTCTTTTTAAAAACGTTACCCCCACACTAGTATTTTCTCCTGTATCGTGGAGACAGTTTACAAACACAAATTGCACAAGGACAAACATCCAGACCCGGAACAATTATTTGTAGGCCATACAAATACTTGTTCCGTGCGGGGTTCGAAACCGCGACCCCAGCGCAGCAACTCATTGCTAAGCCACTGCGCCACTGAGCCGTCAATTAAAATCTTCTCAAATTAAAATATAAAAATACTTACAATGGTCCAATATGTATCAAATTTTTAAAACTCCATACAAAATGGTTTTGAACACTGTAAACATATAACCTGTTTACAATTTATACAAGTATAGTTGGACTTCCTCTTTAGTTTTACGGGATAAAGAAGTCCTGCTTTTCGCTTTGAGTGAGTCTCTTGAGTCAGACTTCTGAGAAGGAGGTTTGTCTGGATGCATATCTACCCCCTAAAACTCGCTTCAGTGTTAATTTTAGTTTATTTGCTATATTTGACTTCATTGTACGTCTTTGCATATGTGGAACGACTAAAGATCGTGCAATATTCTCAGTTAATCACCTCTTTCTGTTTTTTGGCCAAATGTTGACTGTATTGTTATTCTATCGCTCTGGTCGCCCTCATAGGGATAAAATCGATGCCATTTTTATGAAAATGGAACAAGATTGACATAGCCGAGAAACTGAGGATTGACCACAAAATAATTTCGACCCATTTGAAAAATTTGGCTACACAAAATCGCTCGATATTTAGGTACCACACGATCTCACTGAAACAAACCTATAAATCATGTACCTACTTGCGATTCTTTATTAATACGTAGTAAAAACGAAACATTTTTGAAGAGATTGATCACTGGTGGTGTGGATCACCCACAACAAGAACGTGCAAAATAGATCATGGTCAAAGGGCAGTAGGGCTCCACAGACTGTAGCGAAACCCAGATTAACACGCAACAAAGTGATGCTGTGAGTACAGTGGAATTGGAAGGGCGTCATTTATTATGACATTTTACCTCCGGGCAAAACCATCGATTTGGATCTCTAATGTCAACAACTAATGACAAGCAAGAAATGTAGAATAAACAGCCGGAACATATGAACAGAAAAGGAGTGTCTTTCATCATGATAACGCCAGACCACACACATGTTTTGGCACTCAGCAAAAATTGAGAGACCTTGGGAGGGAAGTGTTAATGCATCAACCAGATAGTCCTAAACTTGTGCCCTCAGATTTTTACCTGAATCAGTCTTTTCAGAATTCTTTGGATAGTGTCAGATTAACATCAATAGAGGACTGTCAAAACTAGTTGTCGCATTTTTTTTTTGGTAAAAATCCCAAGATTTCTACAACAACAGAATGTCACTATAGGTAGTGATAGCAAATAAAGATGGCAATAAGGCATCGAACAATATGGTGCATATATATTATAATTAAAAGTAACTAAACTTTGAAAAAAAATTCTTGTATATTGAATAGAAGAAACTACTTTCCCGACCTTATACTAAAATAAAATCATTAGCAATAATAGTACATAATTCATAGATTTAATACATTATTGGGTTTAAGATTAATACGGCACTATCCCGTGCATAGTCAAAAACTTATTAGCATACTAAAAATGTTAACAAACCCTATGACGTCGGGTCAGAAATTTTATGGAACAAGTAGTAAAATTAAAAATTTTGTACAACCGACTTCTATAAAAGTAAAATGAGAATTTCATCAATTTAGTCGAAGTCGCATAAAATTAATAAAATACTCATTATTAAGGATAACTCAAAACTAGTGGTCAGATTTATATGGAACCACATCGGAAGCAGCTTTCAAATAAATACAGAAATCATCAAAATCGGTTTAACTAGAAAAGTCTTGAGGTAACAGATATAATAAATACAGTCGAATTAAGAATCTTCTCCTTTTTTGAAGTCGTTTGAAAATAAAGCGGACCCTAAGCCCATTGTGAAATAAAGTTGTAAGTGCCTTTAAATACTTCATTTAGGTAATAAATATAAGAATGGAAATGATTCATACCATGTTTAGGTAGATTAATAGTCCTTAATTAATTAAATGTTTAAGTTTGCAATATGCAATCCGTATTTCACTTAAATATATAATAAACCCTTTTTGTTTTGACATAAAGTCTATAGACAATTTAATAAAGAACATTTGAAATCACACAAAACACAGCTCATTTAGTCAATATGTCGAATAATATTTTACGGCATTTAGTCAAAGATTATTTAAATGTATTTGTAACTCACATTAGAAGCAAATTTTAGCTTTCTGTACTGCCTTCTCCATATAAACTACAATTATGCCAAATTCACACTCTGCCGTGTCTGCTTTGATAAGTTTAAAAAGAGGTACTTCATCACGTGTATTTTAGACAATTGTTAAACGTAAATAGACATACCGGCGATTTCAAGCAGCATCAAAGATGAGAGATATTTTGTACTGCGATCGCTAGCCCACTGCCAAACGTAGCAATTATAACAAATCCTCACTACAACGAGAACAACAGTGGTCTTTGGCACGTTGATGAAAAAAATTAAGATATTTATTAAAGATGATTTTGAACACGCTATCATATAAATTAAACCTATATATATATAAATTAAACCTAGGTCCTACAGGTATTATAATTTTTAGAAAGCGGGTAGTATTTTATATGCTAAAGTGTTTTTACTTTCAAATGAGATTTTCTTCATATAACTTGGGTAACTTTTAAGTCATATGTGGCGGGCCTTTACAATATCATTATCTTTATAACCAACGTAAGCTTATCAGACTACAAAAAGAGTACATTTTAATTTTTAATCTTAGCTGAAAAAATATCAGAATTATTGTTCATAAATTGTGTTTATTTTTCATAGCAGAATTAAAACCATACTCGTTATAAATCATACACAAGCCACCTATTATCTAAACGAAAATAAATTTATTTTTTATTTTCAACACAGAACGAATTCAGTTTTGCTTTCTATATACACGAAACGCTCTCACAAAAAGAGCATGAATTATAAAACATCTGCTAAAGTCTTGTTTCTCATGTAACGAAATGTAACAATTTTTACGAGAAAAAAAATAGGTAACTTTATTCAAACTTAAACAAATATTAACCCTATATTTTATTTCATACATTACTTGCAGAACGGCAAACAATCAGACCTAGAACAATTATTTGTAAGCCATCGAACGCTTGGTTGGTGGTTCAGAATGTTTGTAGATTTTTTAGGTACCTATAAGATATTATAATCTCTCAACAAGAAATAACAGGTTGAAATAAAGATTGTTTATTAGTAATTTAAGACAGTAAAGTTTGTTTGGTCCAGAAGTATGCCCTAGGATTTAATTTACATTATTTATTGGATTTTTTTTATTAATTAATATTTAATTTCAAAATGTGTATTTGTCATTTACTAACATAAAGTGTAAAAGTTTTTGACCAAATATGTGAATGCTATTTATACAAAAATACAAAATTATAAAAAAAAAACGTTGTGCGGGAAATTTGTTCTGTTACTGAAGAAAATGTATAAAAAGTTTTAATGCTCCAAACATTAAAATCCTTTTCATATAATTTTGAGCTCCTGAAACAGGAAAAAAATATTTTTACTTCAGGTGTGATGTGCGTGATTTGTTTTAGTAAACGAAAAATGAGAATTGATAAATTTTGATTATTTTTTATTATTATGTATGCATATTTTATACGATTTTGATAGACAAATAAATTCATTACTTTAGTTTTTCTATACGGTTTTATAAGAGTCATTTTTTATTATTTACTTCAATAAGGTTTCATTGGTTTTTTTGGAGTAGTTTTAAGGTCTGTTTTTTTTTAATTTCATTTGTGCAAGCAGCTAAACAAATCTAGAAAAACCAGTATCATTACGACTTGTAAGATCTACTGTGATTGCTGCTATGCCTATAGTTCACTGCTAAGTCTACTTCTTCTTCAACGAATCGTTAAAACGATCTTTAAAACGATCTTCAACGAATTGAATGAGTTGCTTAGCTATGAGCAATTTCACTTCTTCCGGGCTTAGTAGATAGAGTCCCAGATGAGTGTTAAGTTGGCGCATTAGGTTTCTACAGTTAGTTAGGACGTGCAGAGTCGTTTCTTCAGTTAAGAAACATGATCAGCTCATCCTTAAGTTGCTTAGTCCCAGTAAGTTTCCCAGTCCAGGCTCTTGCCAGAGAACGCAGTTTATTTTTACTTAATACCGGGTGTTGGCGACGCGTCTATAAAAACATTTCAATTTATTAGTTAACCGATTACGAATAGCTTCTAAAAGCAAAAATTTCAATTCATAATAATCTTATAAGAAAACGCTTAGTTGAATCTTAAATAAATGTCGAATAAATAATTTGAAAGTCTTGGGTTCGATTCCCAGGCCGGACTAGTTCGTCGTTTTCTTAGTAATATTTTCTTAATAAATTCATAAAGGGAATTTTTAAGATATAAATTATGTTTCCGGGTTCAGTTCCCCGGTTGAGATCACCTTTCCAATAATATTGATGATTTAAAGACATATTAAAATAAAGCTAGAGACCAGGATTTGTTCCCCGGTCGAAATGATCACTGTGTATATAAGTGGAATTAATGTTAATTAGTTACATAAGCATTATCTTATATAAGTTTGATACGTTTTGAATGAAAGTAAAATGTTTATTTTCAAAGTTTAGCTTATAAAATGTTTCCTTTGTTTTGGTCTGATAACACGGTGGTTGATAACAGCTTTGATATCTGATAAGAGATTCTTATTGGAAGCCACCTTACCGACAATAGGGGTCGTATAGGAATCAGTTACTCATCTTGTGGTAATGGACCACCGAGAAATAGACTAAAATTGCCACCTATTTTACCGACAACAGGGTGTAGGCTAAAAGTCAGTTGTTCATTTACTTGCAGATAACAACAGCACGCAAATTTGTAAAATCAAATTTTGAATAAGTGGAAATTTAAATGTTTGTAAATTTCAGCATTTTGTGTAAAATTGACTTGTAAAATGTTTCAGATTGACTGTATGAGCAAAATAGGTGAATTCTGTGTTATTCTCATGTAAAATTCCTATAGAATAGTGAAATATTGATAGTTTTTTATAAGAAATTTAAAAGTGTTTTAAATGATAAAATATATAGGAAAAATGTAAATTAAACTATTGTATTAGTTTAGATATTTGTATTTTCAAATAAAGAACATTGTTTCAACCTTATATGTTAGATATTTAAGAATTCTAACTTGGTGCATATGTTGTAAAATAGGCATATTTTGTTGAATAAATAAAAAGTTTTTTGTGATATAAAAATGTAATGTATATCGTAGTATAGATATTTTTTTGTGTTATCTTTGTAAATAAAATGTATAAATGTATGTCTTATACAAATAAAGATATTGGGTAAACCGTGAGGGAGTGATAGTACAAATTTGATGTAATTGAGTTGCGAAATCGCACAGAGGGCGCGGCTCTCTTTCGAGTATAGCTTTTTTGATACCCCGTTATAATGATTTTCATGAGAATCGTTAGAAGGATCTCCTAAGTGTGTGCTGTTTGAGGATTAGCAGTGGTCCCAAGCAGCCGCCGGTACGACATACTCCACCGATCGTTAAGTCCGCATACTCTGTGAGGTGTCGAGGTCACCGGCCCTTAGGTAGATTCTTGGCACTTAAGAGCGTTCTCGGCTTTTCAAGTGTCCAGTCGCGTTTTTTAAGTGCCACCTATTGCACTTCCCCCAACCCTTTCGTAACGAAACGGGTAGGCAGTGCCCCAAATGTTGCAGCCACCCTCTACTCTCCACCGTTATTACTGTTTATGAGAGGAGTTGTAATTGAAGCGTGGTAGGGACGAGTGGGCCCAGCACAGTGCCACCGCTGCCAGACGTTCAGACTCGCCTCTTACAACTGTTTTAGACCCATCAAATGCGTCCGTTGCGTGGGGGAACACGCTGCAAGGGATGGCTCGAGGGGTAGAGATGAGCCACCTACATGCGCAAAATGCGCTAAATCCCATACAGCGAATGATCGTCGATGTCTGGTTTAGAGGAGGATAGCACGGAAGCAAGGGATAACACTTCCCGGCTTGCTTCCGGAAGCGCCGAAGTAGATTCCAGAGAGTCGCCCGAGGACAGTCCAAGTTAACGAAGAGGGGTGGACAACCATAAGAGGGAAGGGGGGAGGCAAACAGCCCCCCCACCACCACCTCCCCGCAACCACAACAAACACCTATGGAAATAGTAGAGCCACCACAACAAAAAGCAACCACCGGAGCGACTCTCCAGCCCCCCGCTAATGACGCTACAGAGCGTCTTGCACCTAAAAAGAAAAAGCGGGGGAGAAGGAAGAAGAGCCAAACACAGCCTCCTCAAGCCGTCACCTCTACCCCACCCCAGCGTTCACGATAGCCTCCCAGGCGCAGGTTACCGTCAAGGATACAAGAACCACCGTAGGTAGAGCACTAGAGAGGGCTCTACCAGAACATAGAGCCCGCTCTACAACTAGAGCACGCTATACCGTACGAAGAGAGACCCAAAACCAGCCGAGACAAGAGCCAAACTCACAAAGAAGAATACCACCTACCGACCTCAGCAATATGGACGCCATCCACAGACTGGTCGGCCTAGCCATAGAGGTCGGCATGTAAGTCCTGGCCGATATAAGAGCCGGGACTACGCAACTACTGGCCCGGCATTACGGAGGCGAGTAACCTGCGCTTACTATACTGGAATCCAGACGGGATACAACATAAGATCCATGAACTCCGCACTGTCACCCAGCAGCAGGACATACAAGTGATATTGCTGGGAGAGACAAAGTTGAATCCATCGACGCATCTTAAGCTGCCAAATTACCACATATACAGAAGGGACGAGGTCAATCCTCAAAGGACCGCCTATAGAGGCACGGCGATTCTAGTGAGAAGAGACATCGTCCATCAAGAACTAGATCTGCCAACATACGAAACGATGCGCTCTATCGGCATAAAAATACAGGCGGCGGGCGAGGAACTTAGGATCTACGCCCGCCAGGGACTCCATTCTGCTCCTCAGACATCCGGACGGTAATGGAAGGCGAAACACCAACCATCGTCGCGGGGGACCTAAACGCAAAACACCCGGCGTGGGTGTCAAGAACGATCACCCCGCCAGGTCGAGAACTCTATGATGATGCTGAAAGATACGACTATGACATTTTAGGTCCCGAGGAACCAACGCACGTCCCTACGGATCACCGAAAATGTCCGGATGTATTGGACATCGTGCTCTCTAGGAACGTCAACTACCCGTTAGAGGTAGAGGTGCTGTATTACCTGATGTCTCAGCACCTCCCGATTCTCATTACCCTTGGCCTCAAGGCAGTGACTACGCTGCCCGGAGCTCTCAAAAGGAAGATCAATGGAGGCTCTACCAGAAACACCTAACGGAGAGACCTCCAACATATACACCTATTAACACAGCGGACGACGTAGAGGCCGCTGCAAAGAAAATCACAAAGACGATACAGGAGGCCCTACGCGCGGCCTCTACGATCGTTCCAATCACTGGAAGGAGGGAAGAGCTGCCACGGCACATCTGCGTGCAGTTTAAACGCAAGAGAGCGCTGAGAAAGCTCTGGGCGCGTACTCGCTGCCCCAGAATAAAAACGCAGCTGAACACCTTGTCGGATGAACTGTCGGTTGTAGTCCGGGCCCACCGAGGAGAGGCCTGGGCGCGGCGCATATCGAAAGCAGAGGAGGAAGATGCGTCGCTCTACAAACTAAACCGGCAGTTAACAAAAACCAGACCCCCCGTTTGCCCGCTGACCAACAACGCGGGTGAACGTTGTTACGAGGCCAAAGGTAGAGAGGATATCCTAGCAGAGCACTTCGAGGAGCAATTTATGCCGAACCCAGCAAGTGCGGAGTTCATGGAACTTCATACCCGGAAGGAGAGCCGCGTACAGGAGTTCCTGTCGAAGGCCGCGCCACCGCTTGCAGGAGAGTGGTTTATATCCCCCGCCCTATTGCGGAAGACAGTTGCCCGCCTGCAACCTAGGAAGGCGCCGGGGCACGACCTGATAACCAACGCTGCACTTCGACAGCTGCCCAATAGAATACTTGTAGAGCTAGGTCGACTCTACAACGGTATACTGCGGACATCCCACTTCCCGGAGGACTGGAAAATCGGCAAAGTGATCGTTCTGCCGAAACCCAAGGGAAGGACAGGCGTAGAGCAGCCAGTTATAGGCCGATCACGCTGCTACCGCACTTAGCTAAACTGTGCAAAAGATTGCTGCTAAGAAGCTTCCACCCGTGCGTACATCTTCGGGCGGAACAGCACGGATTCAGGAGGGGCCACTCTACAGCAACACAGCTGACCAGGGTGCTGCACTATTTTGCGGCCGAGTACAACCGCGGCCGCACATCGTTGGGCGTTTTTCTCGACATAGAGAAGGCGTTCGACAGAGTGTGGCACTCTGGACTACTCTACAAATTAGAAGCACAAACAAGTACCACGTCATTCCTGAGAGATAGGAAGTTCTACGTCTGTGTAGAGGACGCCGAGTCCGCAGCGAGACTAATTAGAGCCGGCGTACCACAGGGCAGCTGTCTGTCGCCGATCCTGTACGCGGTTTACACCAACGACATCCCCACCCTGGCAGACCACCTGCGCGAATGGGAAGACGATGTTGAATTAGCGCTATATGCGGACGATAGTGCCTACTACACATTGTCTAGAAGAGCCCATATAGCCACTGCCAGGATGCAGCGCCTGCTGGACCTGCTGCCACCATGGCTAGATGAGTGGAGGATGGCCGTCAACGTTGGCAAAACGACCGCTCTTCTCACTCGCCGCTACAGGAATCTTCCACCACCACTGACGCTCAGGGGCCAGGAGATCACCTACCAAAAGACTGTGACGTACCTGGGATTCCGGGTATCGACCGGATGTTGTGCAGGACCGGGCACGTAGATATCGCCGTCAGTAACGCCAGATGTGCGCGGGCGGCGCTCCGTCCGGTCTTAACCGCAAAACTACCGATTAAAACAAAATTGAAAATATATAAGACCTACATACGATCCAGATTCACCCATGCTGCGCCGGCCTGGTACGCGCTCCTGAGCGATCATCAGAAGCGGCGATTGCAGGTCCAGCAGAATTTGTCACTTCGGACCATCGTCGGTGCAGGACGCTACGTCCGGAATGACGTCATCGCGGCCAACTTGAGGATGGAGAGAGTCGAGCAATTTGTGGCCCGATTAGCGCGCGGTATGTTTGACTGCGCTGATAACGGGCCACATGAACACCTACAGGATTTTGCACCCCTACATGCTCGATCACCGGACGGGCGACCTCTGCCAAGAGAACTCCTCTCTATAGCGATTAGAGAGTCGAGTAACAACCCTCTATGCCGCAGACAGGCCAACTCAGACACCCGGCCGCATTAGCCGCCGGCCACATTAACCGACTACGAAACAACCTGGAATACCTCAGACCGAATTAGGCGCCTTTTTTAGGCACTGGCCGAATTAGGCGCCTTTTCAGGAAAATGGCCATATTATGTCACTTTTTTAGGCGGTGGCCACATTACCCGCCGTCATGAAAAAAATTTTTCATGGAAAATCTTATTTCACTACAGCGACCGAGGAATCAAATACGCGTCGCTGCTTCAATCCAACAACGCCATAACGGCTCCCACGACCGGTGCATAGTGATACACCGCGAGGAGATTCCGGGCAAAGGGGGACATGCCCCGAGGCCCGAGACCTGCTGTGTGCATTAGCATACACGCAGACGATTACATAGTATGCAAATCGTTCGGGACCAGCTACCAGTATATAATATAATCAAGAAAGAAAAGCATATAGGGAAGTGATATGGAAAGTAATTACTCTCTCACGGAGCGGTTTGAAGATAATTACTGTTATTCCCAAGGGATCCTTCACCTTTAAAATTAAGTACAGTCCTTCTGGTGTCGCCGGAGCGGCACATATTGAAGAATTAAGGCGTTGGGACCGGGATGACCACGGAAGACCCGTAATCCCTGCCTGAACCTATTTGAAGAAAAAGGAAGAGGTTGACGCCCTTGTGTGTTACTCCGTTGCGGGGTTCACATACGTTGTTCCCGAACCCAACGTAGGTATCTTAGGAGGTCGCGAAGTTCGCTGCTGAACGAGCCGTGACCACACAAAGCATTTCCTCCTGTCCTTTTCAATTGGTTCTTCGAGGAGCTGGATTGAGAAACCTCGTTCCTTTTCACCGGGGCTTCTGAATCGAGTTTACGAGCATAAGATGAAGGTTTTATAACATTTTAAGCTTGTTGTTGTCAAATGGATCAGGCTTTTTGAGATTCCACATAATGACTTGAGTTCAAATTGTGTACTCTTTGAGCCCTCCCGTGCTAGCTTATCGGCAAGTTCATTGTCTGCACGCATGATCCGAAACCCATTTTGAAACGACATATCAGGGCGTGGAGACTGCTTGTACCATCTGGTTCACGCAGTCTACAATTAGCTTCGATGTTACTAAGTTATATCACAAATTTGGCAGTGCTGCTTGACTATCAGAGTTTATATAGATAATATGGTTGACGAAGTGTTTTTGCAGGTTGATTTCCGCACGCCGAAATGTGGCGAAATTTTCAATTATTATTTATTTGCTAAATGACATCTGAGATTATGCATAAGGTCGGTGTTTCCTTTATTGAGTCGATCAGGGATCGTAATCTGTAGGAAATCAAGCCCTGGGCGTTGATGCTATACAAACTTGCCCTCGCTTCCTTGTCCAAATAAATATCGCACCGCTCCAGTTACCATTAAACATGCAGTCCTTTGTAGACAACAATAGAAGCGTAGGCAATAATTGGTCTTACTATGCTCCTGTCTGCCATAGGCTCATACTGTGACGCAAGCCCTTAACACTACTAAGTTCGCAAGTTTTAAGGTTATTTCTAGTGATAAATATCTAAACCAATATCAGATATTCAAGATCAAGTTTTACGAGGTTGTTATGGATAAGTTTTAGGTAGTAACAATAGGAATAGCACGCTATTTGATAAATCATTTGTTATGTATAAAGCGCTAGTTAGTGCACTAATGGTGGTGTTGGGTAATTATTAACTTTACTTACCATTAAGGAAGAAACATACTCTATGTTTACTTTACATGTCAGTTTTCTATCCAATAGATATCCTAGGTTTATTCTTTTCTTTATTTTTTTTAACAACGTAAGTTGTTTTAACTGTATTTATCACTGAAAGGTCATGTCGAAACCACAAATGTAAAATGCTTAAATAACTTTTTATGATAATAATATTGTATGTGCAAAATAGGAAAGACAGTGTTATTTGCATCAAATATATTTGGCCCTTAAACTACTGTTAATTTTGGTTAGAAACAACGGTGGCCTAAGAGTGGTACCCTGTGGAGCGCCACATTAAACATCTTGGGTTAGCTGAAGTAGTTTTCACGTGCACCACCTGAAATCGGTCAACTATCAAAATTCAAGCATACTAACGGTATTCCAGTTAAACGATTTTTTGTGTGACTTGAATTTATAAAAAGTTAAAGGTAAAACAAGGAATTTAAATATTATATGTCTATGTCCTCGAAATATGTTCTAAATTCTCAGACGTGCAGGTTTTCTTGCGTGCGTACTAAATTAATATTTAAAATTGTAATTAATAACTTCAGAAGTGCCGGCGGGAATAAAAGTCGGTTCGCCACCGTACTATGAATTTTAAAACGAGTGTTTATCCCCAGAGCTACAAAACCTCATCATTTCTTTACTTATGTTTTTGTTGTAAAGTAAAGTAAAGTTACAGCCTATATACGTCGCCCAATTGGGCACAGGTCTCCTCTCATTTCTGAGAGGGTTTTAGGGCAAGGAAATGTTCGCCGCGCTGCCCCAAAGCGTGTTGGCGAACTTCACATGTCTTCGAAATATTTTTTCTTGTTTCTTAGGCATGCAGGTTTCCTGACGATCCACGATGTTTTCCTTCACTGCCGAGCACGTGGTAAATCAGCACTTAAATTGCAATTAACAATTTCATTGGTGCCGGCAGGGAATCGAACCCGGGTTGCTCGCGTACTGTGAAACTTACAGCGAGCGCTAACCATCTGAGCTACCGCGGCTCTTTTCACGGTTTTTGTTGTACCCTTAGTTAAATGTTATAATTCTTGTCCTTCCGTGACGCTTTATGGTTTCCGTAGCTCATGAGTTGAGAAGACATTTATATTGTTGTTTTGGCACGGCTGTTTAAGTTTTTTTAAACGCATTATATACCACTATGTTGTAAAGGCGTAACAAATTCCATATTGTCTCGAAAATATGAATAACGCAAGACTTTTAGTTAATTATGTAGTAGTCCAAAGTCCATGTTGTTTATATTCAGTATCGATGGATTATAATAATAAAATGATTGAATAAATTTGAATAATAATTACTTTTGCAACTAGTTAGCTAATTTAGCTTTAATTTATCAAGTTATTATATCATAAAGATGGCTTTACCAACACGCAGTAATTAAATGAACTTATACGAGTACAACAACCACAACATATGTGTATAGTTTGCAATGCCATACAATTTCAAGAATTAGTTGAAGTTAGTTAATGAGCACGTCGAAAGGAAAATATAACCAAAGATTAAAAGATTTATTAAAAAGTAAAGTAGTTACAAGGTTATTGTGGCAAATCATTCCTTGAATGATTAGTGTTTAGTAGGAGGGTTGTTGACGTACTGATTTGAATTAAATATAATAAAATTATTACTAATTAAACATGCGCTCGTAGCTCCCTTCCTATGGGCTTGCCAAGAAATTGTACAATAGGATCACCAGCTTCCTTACAGATCGGAGCATCAAGGTCGATATAGACGGTGCATGCTCCGACTACAAGCCTATTAACGCTGGGTTCCACAAGGCTGTGTCATAACCAACGCTGGTTCTTCTGCATATCAATGATATGTTACATACTGGTAACATTCACTGCTATGCGGATAACAGCACTGGTGATGCTCTATACATCGGTCGTGCCAATATTTGTCGGAAAAACGTCGCCGCGTACCGGAAAAAACTTGTGTCTGAAGTAGAGTCTTTGCTGAACAAAGTCTCGGATTGGGGGCGACTAAATCTAGTCCAGTTTAATTCCTCAGAAGACACAAGTTTGCGCGTTTACCGCTAAAAAGAATCGCTTTGTCGTATCTCATCAGTTTCAAGGCACTCCCTTGTTGCCTCAGCCAGTATCGGAATCCTCGGCGTCGACATGTCTAGTGACGTGCAGTTTCGTGGTCACTTGGAAGAGAAGGCCAAATTGGCCTCTAAAAAGCTTGGCGTGCTTGGTACGTGGCGTGCGGTACAGTATTTCATGCCGGTACAACGTCTGCAACTTTACAAGGCGCAGGTTCGGCCTCACATGGAATACTGTTACCATCTCTGAGCAGGGGCACCCCAGTGCTAGCCCCTTCCACTTGACCGCATTCAGCGCAGGCTCGAATCGTCGACGACCGAGTCCTTTTCGATCGGCTCGATTCATTGGCGCTGCAAAGAGATGTTGCATCCCTTTGCATTTCCTTTCACATTTCCCATGGGTAGTGCTCTGAGGAATTGTTCGGATTAATCTCATCCGCCAAATTTCACGAACACACATCGCGGCAGAACTCCCGATACCATCCACACCATCTGAATGATTGGCGGTCTACCATTGTGCGTTTCTTCCTCGCACAACTTCCTTGTGGAATCTATTACCATCAGCGATTTTTCCGGACCGATACGACTTAGGGACTTTCAAGAAAAGAGCTTACTCCTTTTTAAAAGGCCGGGTAAAGGGGTCTACAATTCCCCTGGTTCCCCTTTTGTTGCAGTTTTTCATGGGCGGCGGTAGTCACTTACTATCAGGTGAGCCGTATGCTCGTTTGCCTCTTCTCGTATAAAAATAATGCGCCCCGAAAGTAGGTCGCAAACGTGAGCGCAAAATGAAGTTGAATGTACGATGGCTTGCCCGTACAGTATGCGACATACGTTATAATGTAAAATTTAAACTGCAACGTTAAGTTACTAGTTAATCCTAAAACAATAATTTATTGATTAGTATTCTTTTAATATTGGCGAACAAATATTTTATCCATTAAATTTTTTCCCTTTTACAAGCTACCAAAGTCCACTGCTGAATATAAGGTTACCTCTTAATTGAAATAGTTGCAATAGTTGCCACACCTGCTAAGGTGAGTAGGCAACCGCATTTTTAATTTGTAGTTAATATTAGGAATTCGCTTTTGCCGATCCACTAGCTCTTTCCCTAAGTTTATTATAAATACCTATTTTAATGTGTGTATAGTAGTAGTGTGATATTGTAGAGTAGACCTAACGTAACAGGACCGTGGCCGTGTGCCAAAACAATGTTATAAGTCTAAAATATGTATTGTTCTTCAATAATTTCCTGACTAAGATTATAAAAATCTAGAAATAGTAAACTGTCGATTGATTGATCAAGTCAATAAATACTATTTCTTGGTGGTCGATGCGTTATCTTTAGTCCAAAATATGTAAGTCTTAATTTCATTTAGCTTGCAGTAGGTATAAGTCTATTTTGTAATATATAATAACGAAATGTCATGTTTTACCGTGTAAATACTAGAATTATTTTTCACAATTTTTTGATACATTTATGACACTGGGAAATAAAATTAAACGAAGACTTATTTAAACAGAGATCAGACAAATAATTAAAACGTAATTTTCAGCATATATAGGTATATGCAAGATATATTTTTATCAACTTGTTCTTTCTTTCATGACACTAGGGAGTAAAATTGAATGAACACTTTTAAAACAGACGTCACACAGCACAGATTTTGATTATACTATGTGATGAGGGATATTTTTTTCTGAACACGTTTCAATGAACTACCACGTCTTATTAAAGTGGTAGCTCAGGGCTGAGTTGTTCGCCGCAAATTCTACAGTACGCGAGCAAACCGAGTTTGATCCCCGCTAGCAGCAATGAATTTTGTCACTTGCAATTTTATGTGCTGATTTACCACGTAAGTGTTAATATATAAAAAATATATATTTAGAAGACATTATGAAGTCAACCACGGCGTATTTATCACTGGTGGCAGACATTTTCTTGCCCTGAAATCCTCTCAGAATGGATAGAAAACCCGTGCCTAGGCGTGAACTGTAACTCTACTTTTAATTTTAATAATATTATACGCCAAGATTCATACCTAAACTTCTATTTCTAGATTGGCAAGATTTTCAATATATGTGAATTATTTGATAAGTTAAAAATTTATCTATCGCTGTTGCTTGTAGCATTGCTTCAAAAAATCTTTAAAATAAATGCTTTGTACGATTTTTACACTTTTTTACATAAAAATTAGTACAAAATCAGCAGAAAACTGTTAGGACTGCTATGTACATTAGTTTCCGTTTTGCCTACAGGATAGCGTCTTTGGATTTTGACAGTATTATTTTCGTAAGCAAGTTTATTTCCTTTTCAGTGAAAGACGATTGTAGAGGTTATTAAAAACAACTACCTGCCAGTAGGACGGAAATTATTTCCAAAACGATTTCGAACTTGATAATAAGTTTCAAAAGTTGTCTAGAAAATTATTAACTGTGAGGTACTAATCAATTGTCCTAACCTACTTTCCTATAAGTTATCTTTGCCTATGAATTTGATCCCCCGATTGTCCTCTTGGTCGAAATTACTTACTAAAGTTGTTGCATAATATGTTCTAAGCAAAAATACTAGTCAAGAACTTCGAGCGTAGTGTTCCCACCATCTACCGGCATAGATGTGACAAAGACGTTATATATTCGCATGTGGCAACTATGTGATCCTACGAACTTAATTTGTATTGCCTACAAATAATTACTGCCTAAATATAGTGTCATTAAGTACCTATATAAAACTTTAATTTAAATCGAGTAATAAATTAATTTATCTATATAATATAAAATGTGTAATAGACTTGAGTCGTAAGGTTTATGTATGAGGTCAATGCCATCACTAAGTTCAAATTTAAATGTAAAAAAAATTACCAGTACGCATTTATCCAAGATGAAAGAAAATGAATTCTCTTACATCGTCGTCTAAATCCCTTGTAAATTTTTTTTGTCATATACTATTTTCTTATTATATTAATAACTTGAGCTGTCGATTTACAAATAAATTTTATTTATTTCATCTGTTATAAATTTTTATGATTTTGTCTGTCTTTAGTGAAAATGTTTTTTTCATAAATTATTTGTATTTAAATTAAAATTTACAGCAATATTTAGTTTTTAAGCTAAGAACCGTTTAAAATGATTTCTTTAATTCAGTTTTATTTGTTAATTTACTAAAGTTTCCTATAAATTATTTTAGAGACGCATTTTTTGGTACAAATTACATACACACAAACGTATAGAATGATTATGCAGCAGTAGAAAAATTTGAATCTTTTACCTAGAAAAGAATATTAGAGAAGACATGCATAAGAGAAGGATATAAATATTAGAAATTATAAAGCAAAAATTTCGAAATTCTTGATATTGCGATATTAAAATCTATAAATTTAAAAATAAGGAATGACTAATTCATTACCGTTTTATTACAATTTATAATTTAGATTTAAATTTTTAATTCGCTTACTGAGTAAAATACTAGCGTATAACACATCGTATTCCCACTAATAAGGATAGGGCTTCCTTCCATTTCTGAGAATCTTATGGAATAGTAAATACACCGTGATGCTTAAGTGCTTGTGGGCAAACTTCATGTCTTAGAAATATTTCTCAAACATACATTGACGGCTCCGTGGCGCAGTGGCTTAATATTGAGTTAAAGCACTGAGGGCTGTGGAATTAAATCCCGCGTGAAATTAGTATTTCCATTAATCTACGTCTGAATTTTTGTCTTGGTGCAGATTATGTTTGTAAAGTGCCTTCACGATACAGGAGAAAATTGTAGTGTGCACATGCAATGGACACTGTTCGCGCCAATAAGCACTACCGCCTAACGCTTATGAGATTTGCTGATTATTATCCAATAAGAGTACCCCAAAGCCCATTTCTAGGTTTCCTATCTACCGCCTATTATACCTTTAGCGTGTGCACTCTTGTTGATCTTATAGATTTTATCGCGTTTAATTTAACTTTTTAATTACCGACGTTACGGGGGTTTTACATCAACCCATGTTCACGGTAGGGGGGGGGGGGGGGGACTGAGATGTTTGACGTCCCGATGTCACAGGTAGCCCGGCTACCTTCAGTTTTTGGATATTAATTTTTGGTTCGATCTACGCAGAATAAGCTTACAGTATCTTGAAGTTGCGGTGGTATGCTTGGGTTTGGATTTAATTTTGTTAATTATAATCATAATCATAATCATAATTTATTTGCAGAAAACATGGTATATTACAGGTTGGTAAATTATTTCAGACCAGCATGTTTTGTCATAATGATGACATACAAATATTTATCGAATACCTAAATTACATTTTCACAACTAATACAATAAATAACATATTTTCAAATTCATAATAAACATTTTATTACATTTAATTTAATTATAATAATATAATCGTAATTACTTAATTCATTTTAATTCCGATGCCTAATCCTAATCATAAAATTTAAATTTTCCTCAACAGAGTAGAAGCATTGCTCCTCAAGCCATTGTTTAACAATTCTGCGAATACGTACTTTTGGGAGTGATTGAAACTGTGGAGGCAGTGCATTGAAAATTTTTATACACATAGCTGAACAATTTTTCCTATAGAGGCTAGTGCTTGGCATTACACTATGAGTCAGTCTTTCAGTATGCCTCAAGTTCCTCTGTACAGTATCTCTTATCTTTGTGAACAAAAGTATATTATTTTTAACAAAACATACCAAATTTAAGATGTACATACATCATCATCATCATCATCATTACAGCCCTTCACAAGTCCACTGCTGAACATAGGCCTCCCCCAAGGAATGCCACAAAGCACGGTCCCGAGCCACCTGCATCCATCGACTTCCTGCATGTCTTACCAGGTCGTCACTCCATCTTGTGGGGGGACGCCCTACACTTCGCCTACCGGTACGAGGCTGCCACTCGAGAACCATTCTTCCCCATAGGTTGTCGGTTCTTCGAGCTATATGGCCGGCCCACTGCCACTTCAGCTTACTAATCCGTTGGGCTATGTCGGTTACTCTGGTTCTACTGCGGATATCCTCATTCCTAAGTTTATCACGCAGAAAAACTCCGAGCATAGACCTCTCCATAGCTCGCTGAGCGACCTTGAGCTTCCTCATACGGCCAGCAGTGAAGGACCACGTCTCAGTTCCGTAAGTCATCACTGGCAACACGCACTGGTTGTACAATTTTGTTTTAAGGTTTTGAGGCATTTCTGACGGGAAGATGTGTCGTAGCTTCCCGAACGCTGCCCAGCCGAGTTGAATCCGTCGATTGACCTCTCGGTCGAACTTGGACTTACCTAGTCGGACTATTTGTGCCAGGTAAACATACTCGTCAACAACTTCGAGCTTAGTGCTCCCAACAACTACCGGCATAGGTGTGACATGGACATTAAATATAATCTTTGTTTTGTCCATGTTCATCTTAAGACCGTATCCGTTGGGAGACACTATTGAGGTCATTGAGCATAGTGCTTAGTTCCTCTAGTGATTCTGCCATGAGGACTATATCGTCGGCAAATCGAAGGTGAGTGATGTACTCGCCATTGATGTTAATTCCGTATCCTTTCCAGTCCAGAAGCTTGAAAACGTGTTCCAATGCAGCGGTGAAGAGTTTCGGGGATATAACGTCACCCTGTCTTACACCTCTCTGCAATTGGATAGGTTTCGTACTCTGGTTCTGTACTCGGATAGCCATCGTAGCTCTAATGTACAAACACTTCAGCACTTCGATGTACCGACAGTCAACTTGGCACCGCTGAAGGGACTGCAGCACCGCCCAAATTTCGACGGAATCAAAGGCTTTCTCATAGTCCACATACGCCAGACATAGTGGCAAATTGTACTCTTCGGACTTCTGTACAATTTGCCGTAGAGTATGTATGTGGTCTATGGTGCTAAAGCCCTTTCGGAAACCGGCTTGTTCGGGAGGCTGAAAGTCGTCAATTCTGCGCGCGAGACGATTCGTAATGACTCTCGAAAACAGCACGTAGACGCGGCTCAGAAGGGAAATCGGTCTGTAGTTCTTCAAGAGAGCGTTGTCACCTTTCTTAAAGAACAAGACCAGCGCACTTCTGCTTCCCGCCTCTGGTGTAATGCCACCATGGAGAACGGAATTAAAGAGCTTCTGTAGGACATCAAGTACCAGTCTTCCACCCGCTTTCAGAAGCTCCGCTGTAATTCCATCCTCGCCTGGGGCCTTGCCGTTTTTAAGGTGCTGGAGAGCCATTCTAATCTCGCTCAGACTGACGTCCGGGATATCTTCGGAATAGTGTCGAATAAGACTCGCTCTTGGATCGTTACTCACACTTGCGTGTGGCTCCAACGATGACGTGTACAGCTGCCCATAGAACCTCTCAATCTCACTCAAAATCTCAGGTGCCCCGGAAACGATGCTGCCACATTCGGTCTTCAGCTTTGACAGTTGGCTCTTTCTGGCAGACAGATCTCTGGCAAAGACTTTGGAGCCTTGGTACCGCTCGATCGCTTCTTCAATACGAGCTGTATTGAAGTTGCGTAAGTGTCTGTCTGTTCAGTTGCCTGTTTGCTGTCAAATCTGTTGAAGAATGTAGCCTCATCTCCCGTCTAACAGCCATGAGATTAAGAGTGTGATCGAAGAGTTTTTGTGTTCTTCTGCGGCGGGTCTTGCAGCACTTAGCTCCGACCGCATGGACAGTTTCCACGAGCTTGTCATTCATATCGTCCACTTCATTGCAGTCTTCTAGGCACTGAAAACGGTTTTGTAACTCGAGCTGAAAGGTTTCGGGACTTTGGATTAGAGCACGAGGGGGACGGAGCGTTGACTTCATCAGACGAGACCTCTCCAACTTAACATTTAGGTTCAGTGTGCCTCTAACCATTCGGTGATCGCTGCCGGTTTTCACCCTCGCGATCACTGAGACATCACTGAACAGTTTTCGTCTGGACGTCATAATGAAGTCAATCTCATTTTTTGTCGAACCGTCGGGGCTCGACCAGGTCCACTTCCTGTGGGGCCGCTTCTTGAAGAAAGAGTTCATCATAAAGAGTCCCTCTTTCTCCATGAAGTCGGCCAGCTGCTGGCCCCTTGGGTTCCGTCCGCCCTATTCCAAATTTCCCTACTTTCAGCTCACCGTTCTCTCTTGTGCTTAGTTTTGCATTGAAGTCTCCCATTAACACCGTATATTGGGTTTTGGAGGAATGCATGGCTTTAGAGATATCCTCATACATTTCCTCCACCTCTTCATCGGGGTGTGCCGAGGTTGGTGCGTAAACCTGTATGACCTTCAGCGAATACCGTTTGGTGATTCTGAGTATAAGGTACGCAACCCTCGTCGACACACTCCCGATCTTTACAACGTTGTTAACGAGAGACTTGTGGACGATAAATCCGACACCTCCTTGGGACAGATGGTTGCCCTCCCGGTGATTGAGCAAGTTGCCGGATTCGAGGATTACCGTGTCCTCCCCCTCTCTTCGGACTTCGGATAATCCTATAATATGCCAGCGCAACTTGTCTATCTCTTATTCCAGCTCCACGATCTTCTCGTCAGTCCTCACGGTGCGTGCGTTGTACGTTGCCAGGTCGAGTCGTCGTAGGTGGCAACCGAACCTCCACCGGAGATTCTTAGCACCCCCTACCCCGCCGTTACCATGGTCGCCACCGTAGCCAGGAATAGCGGGGCCGCCGGGGACTGGGGGCCGTCTGTGTGTTGTTTTGATCATTGGGGGGTATTTGCCATAGTTGCCACGCTTGGCGAGCGGGTTGGCAACCGCTGTTTTTTTATTGTAATTTTGGCTATTATCAGGAAGATGTTGCTGCCCATCTCCCGCCTCTTTCCCTTTGTCGCCTTTTACGACACCCACGGGAGGATTTGGGGTAGTGGATATTCTTGACCGCCCCTACACGGCATGCACGGTACATTCATGGCAGCGTCAAAATGTGTAATTTTTTAAAGTACGGCTTACACGATGAATCTGGTGCCAAACCATGCATAGCTCGAATACATTTCTTTTAGGCTGTAAAGGCCTTAACAGCATCTGTACTGTTACCCCAAAGTAAAATACCATAATTAAGTGCAGAGTAAATGTGTGCATAGTACGCCGTTATTAAAGTTTAATGAGATGTAATTCTTCTCAGTCTGCTAAGTAGAAAAATGTAACTGTTGTTGTCTGTTTGAGAACAGACCTTTTCAACTTGGGCTTTCCAGTTCACACGTTTGTCCAATAATATTCCCAGAAATTTTGTTTCAGTCAGTTCACTAACAGATTGTCCATTGCAATATATATGAAGATTGTTATTCAATGTTCCATAATTACTAAATTGAATATATCATGTCTTTTCTACGTTAATACATAAATTATTATATGTCACCTGCTTTGAAATATTGTCAATAGTATTATTAATATTAGATTCATAAATGTCTATGTCAATGTCTCTTTTACATGTCACAATAACTGAAATATCATCAGCAAATAAAATACATTTATATAAAGTTGAGTCACGTAAGTCATTTATGTATAAAATAAAAAGAATTGGCCCTAATACAGAACCTTATGGAACTCCAAATGAATTTAATCTATCACTGGATTTGTAAGAAGTTAATGTCTGTGAATTGTCAATATTTGTTACTTCCACAAATTGTATCCTGTTTCTTAAATAGCTAGCAATCCAATCCAAGACAGGCCCTCGAAGCCCTAAATTATCGAGTGTTTGTAAAAGTATTTTGTGGGATACAAAGTCAAAGGCCTTCGACATATCAAAAAAGATTGCTGTAACTCTTAGCTTATTATTGATAGCTTTAACAATTGAGTCAACAAGATCACATCTAGCAAGGCTTGTCGATTTATTATTTTGAAAGCCATATTGCTCACTTTCAATTAAATTATATTTCGTCGTAAAGTCTATAATGCGTTTAGCCATTGCCTTTTCAAATATTTTAGATAAAACTGAGACTATACTAATAGGTCTATAACTGTTTAAATTTTTAGAGTCACCTTTTTTATGTATCGGCTTAACAACTGACTTTTTTAAGACACTAGGAAAAGTAGCTTTTTAAATGACAAATTTATTAGGTAAGTTAATACTCTACCTAAAACTGTACAACAACTTTTAATAACATCCGTTGAAATGCCATAAAAACCTTCCGACTTCATATTATTTAATGTTTGTATTAATTTCAATACTTCATCAACAGTATACATTTCTAAAAACATGCTATTACATATTCTTAGACTATTAGTGTTTTGGCACTGATTACTGTTATTTGTTGATTGAATAAAGTGGTTGTTGAAAGCTTTAGCAATTTGTTGAGGGTCTGTTAAAGAATTATCACTTATACAAACTTTATCAATTAAATTATTATTTATGCAACAAGTCTGATTTCTTATTATATTCCAGGAAGCACGACATCTATTTTTTGATTGTCAATATATTTATCGTTATTAAGTTTTTGCGCTTGATTTAAACAACGTCTTAGTAAAATGGAATAAATCATATACCTTATTTTATTCTGGTTCGATTTTACTTTATAGTAGTTATACCTAAGCTTCCTCTTCATTGTACAGCTTTTTCTCAGACCTTTTGTTATCCACTTCGGTCGACGTACTCTATTATTAATACATATCCTAATTTTAGGAAAGCATAACTGATAAAATGACATAAAAGTATCAAAGAATTTTTGAAAAGCCTTGTCCAGATTTGATTCATAGAAAACATCAGAAAACGTTAATTTCGATATACAATATTTAAATTTATTAACATTTTCTTATCAATAGTCTCGTTTTTAATATAGTACTTTAGGAGTGGTATTTCTTTGTTAAATACAGGAACGTATAGCATTTGCGCCATGTCATGATCCGATAGAGCAAGTGGTAATAACTCTGCAGTAGCATCATTCACATTACTAAATATAAGATCAAGACAGGAGTTGAACCTAGTTGGTTGATTGATATGTGACGTTAGATTAAATTTTTTTAAGAGATTATGTAACTTTTCAGTGATTTTATTATTTTCCATAATATTAATATTAAAATCACCAACAAATACGAACTTAGTCTTTGTACTTTTATTTAAGGTTTTGAAAAAGAGATATTCTAGATTTCTAAAGAACAAGTCTAGATCATGTATGTTCCTTCTTGGAACTCCATATATATAAATAACTTTAATATTGTATTTAACAATCAGAATACCACAACATTCAAGATAATGATAGGATACCAAGCAGATGGCAACACCCATCCATCTTCTCTAGTGAAATTAGGATATTTTTTTTATTTTAACAGCCACGCGTATCATCCTTGGTAGGAATCAGTGTTGTTTTACGAGAATTTGTAGTCTATCAAATCTGATGTAATGGCGGGGACGATCTTGAACATGTTCACAGACTGCAGATTTCCCAAAGCGTTGGTACCTCACGTTAGCTATATCGACTCGAGTGAAAGAATATATAACATATACGATATAAAATCTATGGTATAAAAACATTTTTCGGGCCCACTTTAAATGTAATAACATTGACGCGTAAGCATGGTTTACACAGCCAGAAGGCATATTTATGTTCATAAGTATGCCTTGTTTCTAAGGCAGTGTATTTAGAACTAGCCTCGGATCTAAGGACGGCAAATTTTTAGACGTTTTTAAGAGATTTATATCTCGGAGAAGTCCGTGTTAATTTTTATACAGCAATAACCGTAATTATTTTGTACCTCGCGTATATATTTACATCAACCACATTGCTTTTAACAATCTTGTTGCGGAACCCCTATGACCGTACTACATACTACCATTTTACCATCACGGAATGTGTTGTTTGAAGAACAATCGTAGTGCATTATTTTTTTTATTTTACCTACCGTGTGCATTAGATATAACTTTATTGTAACTGTAAGGCGTCAACCGAATTACACGTTTTTAAAGTTCGAAGCTGTGCACATTATTTTTCACCTGAGCTATTAAATATACTTCAGTGTTTATAATTAAAATTGTATTAGGTCGTTAGCAACATAAGATTTGCCTATCTTATTGTAATATATTTGTAGGTAATTACAATTTTTAAAAGTTGTAACCATATCAATTCCAGGCCTAAGCACGCGCTTCCAAAAGTCACAAAATGGCGGAGGAAAAGAATTTAATAAAGAAACGAGCTGGTTTTAAAGGTCGACTGACCGCACTCACTAATTATTTGTTTGAATTGAATGATATTTTGAGTTTTTCTCAGACAAACGAATTGCAACTACGAATTCGTAAGATTGAACATTTATATAATCAAGTGCAGATGGCGCTGGCACACAAGTAAAATCGTCTCGTTTAAATATTTAATTTAAAAATAGTACCAGTGAGTTATTTAGTATAATAGCGTTAAAATTCAGTGGTTTTAGCTACTATATAACAGTGATAGTGTTATCTATGTGTATTATTGTGTGAGAAAGAAAGATTTTAAGATTTTCAAATCCGTTGTATTTGAATGTATTGTGACAAAATACTAGTTTTGCCTTTAATATAATAGTTCAAAAGACGGTTAACATAGTGAAATTAGGCTAAATTATACCATTAGTTATCTTCAGGACTTTAAATAGTTAGTAATTTAAATACTTAATCTTGTGACGGTTATATACCTACCTACTCAGTACAATTTAAAATTTATTCACAACTCATAGGGTATTAAAGATCTGCGTAACGGCGCCATCTAGAAGTAAATCATAGAATCAAAATAATCAATATTTCTTCACCTGCTCTATTGAATTCCTTTACTACTCGAGTTTACCACTGTAAAGAGAAAGATGGCGCCTCCAACTAATAAAGTCCTTTGCAATGGATGTTCACAAGAAATTGTTAGCAGACAGTTTTTAAAATGTTATGTTTGCACCAAGCATTATGACCTTCTGTGTGCAAATGTATGTGAAAAACGATTCTCTAATACCATGACTACAGAACATAAAAGAAAATGGAAATGTCAGGAATGTTCAAGTAGGGAGCCTAAGACTGACAACACAAACACGCCTATTAAGCAGGATTTAATGGATTCCAGCTGTACGAATGTCACCTTACGTGGTCGCGCTAATAAGTCGAGTCCATCTGTTCCAACTGCACATACCCAAACGATATCGGATATAGAGTCCAATGAATTGGCGACTGAACTAAGATTACTACGGCAAGAGCTAAAAGAGATGTGCACAAATATGCAGGAACTAAAGGGCACCATCACAAATCTGGTTGCGGCTATTAATGGATGCAACCAACGACTTGACAGCCTCGAGGCTCGGGTGGAGGCCGTAGAATGTCATCAGCACGGTAGAAAATTAGATGACACCTCTCATTTCGAAAACATAATTGCTGATTTGAAGGCGGAGCTCAACGATCGGGACCAAGAGTTGCTGTGTAATGACATTGAGATCTCGGGAATACCAGAGGAAAAAAACGAACGATCCGTTCACCTGGTACTGGCAGTAGCTACTAAGTTGGGAGTCACTCTAGAGGAGCGAGACCTCGTGAATGCGGAGCGTGCAGGACCCATTCGGCACGCAGTGGACCAAAACTATAGTGTACGGCCCCGTCCCTTGGTGGTGCGCCTAGCGCGCCGCGCGCACCGGGACAGTCTGTTGGTGGCGGCGCGTGTTCGTCGCGGCACCACTACCGAGGGTCTAGGACTCGATTCTGCCGTATCTCCATTCCATATCAATGAAAGATTGACCAAAGTTAACCGGCAACTGTTTTATAAGGCACGCGTAGAATGCAAACGCGCTCAATGGAAGTACACTTGGACTCGGGAAGGTAAAATTTTTGTGCGTAAAGATCACGGTGAACCACGACATCGCGTACGTTCAGAACACGATTTGGTTAAAGTTTTTGGGCATTGAGAAAGTTGGGTCATGTAACTAAAATTGGTCTAAATAATGACGCTTATATTTTTGTAAGTCAATTTCATTTTAAAATAAAATACCTACTTTGGTTTCTTTTTGTTATGCATAGCTCAATTGATTGTTATTTATGGCTGCTGTTAACTGTATACTTGTCTTTAATAAGTTATAACTTGTATTTTTTTTTTTGAATGTGTTAATCTTAAAGTGTTAAACATTATTTTCATTTTTATTATAAATTTTTGTAACCCCCGCTTTTTTGAACCATTAATTCCATGTTTTATATTAATTGTTGTAATTTTTTATTTTTGTTATAGTGAGTTTTTAATTTTACCCTCAAAAAATCTATTTATTTTTATTTTTGTTATATCTTATTTTAAGATTGTTTATTTGAATATTAGTATGCCCTTGAGTTTAAAATCGTATACTCATTTGTCAATGTTTTTGTATATTAAGTTATTTAGCTCGTACGTAATACATACAGCGTTGAACCAAACTACGTTCCAAATATTCTTGCATTATTTAGATTTGACATTTTACATATTCTACACACACTTACATTTAATACATCGAAACATGGATAATACACATTTACATTACCTATTAGGGATTTATACTTTATTAAGTTGGCGCCATTTAACACTTTTGTATAAGTTCATCCTATGCTGTAAGTACGTTCAAATTGTCTATGCGTTTGTTTTCCAATATGTAGTAAAGAGAAGACTGTCAATTGGTTTCTTAAACGCTGGCTCCCTAGGCACTCGCCATGATGAGTTTCTCGTAGCAATGTCACGGTACCAGGTAGACGTAATTGGTATTAACGAAACGTGGATAAGAGAGGGCGAGGAGGGCCGTGCACCGTCACCGCCGGGATATCGGTTCCTTCACGTACCGCGACCCACTGCATTGCGTGCACGTGGTGGTGGAGTTGGATTTTACGTTAGTCATGTAGTCAACGTTCGTAAAATTGTGCACCCTCCTAGCAACTTAGTGGAACAAATGTGGCTAGGATTAAGCATTAACGGCATCAAAGTAGCGATTGGTACGGCCTATCGTGCCCCGTGGGTAAATATTGATAGTTTCATTGATGCCCTTACGGAATCTGTTTCTTCCTTTGGTAAATTCGACTATATTGTTTTAGTCGGTGATTTTAACATAAATCTTCTTAACATACAGGAAACTAATGTTAAAAAGCTGCAAAGTTTCTTAGATTACATGAATCTCACTCAGTTTGTAAGGCAACCGACGCACTTCACAGATCATAGTGAAACATTGATTGATGTAATTTGTTCTAACATGACTCTTTATAACGTAACCGTCAATTATATTCCTGATCTTTGCAGTCATGCATTTTTAACATGTGAACTGAATATTAATAAAATCAAACATGCACCTAAGACAATTACCTATAGACCCCTAAAGGATATAAATATAGAAAAATTTGCCTTAGATGTCAACTTTATAGAATGGGAAAGTGTTGTAAATGGCGATGTTGATAAAATGGTGGAAAATTTCAACAATATTTTGCTTGAACTATACAATGTGCATGCTCCTCTTAGATCGTTTTATATAAAAAAACATTCTTATCCGTGGATAACCTATACTGTAAAAGAAATGATTAAACTGCGCGATGAATCACATGCTAAAAGTAGATTTACGAAACTTGATATTCATAAACAATATTACAAAGAATTAAAAAACATTGTAAGGAGAGCAATTCATAGTGAAAAATCTGCATATTTCAATAGTTATATTAATACGATACAAAACCCCCGTTATTTGTGGAAAAATATCAAACAAAACGTTGCTAATTTTAAGAAAAAAGACATTGAACTGCCAACTCATTTATGTAATCCAAATAATATAAATCATTATTTTCTTGAGCTTCCCGGCAATGATGAAGTCAGTATATCACGTTTAACTAGCTATGAATTTGATAGATTTGGGCCTTACATTTTTAAGCTTAACCCTGTTAATAAAACAGCTGTTCTCAATATAATAAAATCTTTTAAAACAAATGCACAAGGTCATGATGGCATTACTCTGAATATGATATTGTTAACTCTACCCCGAACATTAACAGTTGTTACCAGAATAATAAACAAATCTATTGAAACAGGTGTATTCCCAAAGCAATGGAAAGTAGCTTTAGTAAAACCGATTCCCAAAAAGCCCAATCCAAATGAATACAAGGATCTTCGTCCTATAAGTATATTGCCCTTTATGTCAAAAATTATGGAAAGAGTAGTCTGTACACAAATGACGGAGTATCTTGAGGCTAATAATATTCTGCCTAAAAAGCAATCTGGATTCAGAAAGTCTCGTAGCACTGCAACCGCTCTGATGGATGTAGTGGATGATATTCTGACCGCACAAGATGTTGGAGAGGGTACTCTGTTAGCTTTGCTTGACTTTTCCCGAGCTTTTGATACTATTAACACCACTCTACTCTTATCAAAATTGGCTTATTACGGATTTGATAATTTAACAATAAAATGGTTTGCAAGTTACCTCACTAGTCGTACACAATTTGTTAAAATAAATAAAAACAATGGATCAGAATGTATATCTACCACACTGCCAGTTCCAAGAGGTGTACCTCAAGGCTCCATTTTGGGGCCTATACTTTTTATATTATACAGCTCAGATATAGTGAACAGCATAAAAAACTGTAGGTATCATATATATGCTGATGACCTTCAATTGTACATGTCTTTTAAACCCAGTGACACAAACATTACAGTAACAAAAATCAATTCAGATTTGGACCACATAGCTGATTGGTGTGATCAAAATAATCTGATATTAAATCCCATTAAATCTAAGTATATGTTACTGGGAACGCGTAACCAGACAAATACTATTCTAACTTTCAATCCGCAAATTAACATCAAGAGTAATCCTTTAGAACGTGTATTGGAAGCTCGGAACTTAGGTCTCGTTATGGATGGAAGGTTACGTTTTGAGGGTCATGTACTAGAAACCATGCGTAACTGTTTCTATAGACTCAAAGTCTTGTACCAGATAAAAGAGTATTTGACAGTGGACATGCGCATTAGGTTGTGTGAAGCACTAATTCTGTCAAAGCTAACTTATGCGGATACTGTATTTGGTGAGTGTTTGCTCGCTAGAACCAAAAGATTAATACAAAGAGTTCAAAACGCCTGTGCACGTTTCTGCTTCACAATCCCTAAGAGATCACATATAACCCCATTTTTAAATCGACACGACCTGATGAGTATGGGCGCTAGACGTACCCTCCATCTTGCGTCATTGCTTTTTGGAGTAATAAATACCGGGGAACCTTCATACTTGTACCAAAAGCTCATTTTCTCACAACGTGCGGTTAGGACAGCATCACGACTTACATACCCTAAGCATCGCACAGCTGCCTTCCGTGGCAGTTTCCGCTTTGCTGCCACTAAGTGCTGGAATGACATACCCCCACCGATCAGAAATAGTAAATCAGTTGCCACTTTCAAAATTTTATTAAAAAAGTTTCTGATTTCAGCACAAAAATCCAGCAAATAGGCATAAATAATACACTCTCAATGCTAGCACCGTACATGCACACACTAACGCACGCACGTACTCACGTACTCACTCACTCACGTACGCATGCACACATCCACTCTCTCTCTCTCACACACACATGCACACACACACACGCAATTTATTTTATTTTTCTGTATGTATACCACCTTTTGTTATTACTAGATACACTATAAATGTATTACTGGTACATGGAATTTTGACTTATTTGTTCATTTTATTTTACCTTTATTTAATATTTTTGTTAATATTTTTTCTCTTGTTGTTTATTGTCATCTGCCTCATACTCCTGGCTCCACTGAAAATCAGCGTTACGAATTGATGTATGTATATCTTCAATTCGTGACTTAAAGCTGAGTGGAGACCATTTTGGTGCATATTACGTTTATTTTATTATTTATTTTTTTTAAATATTTTTGTTAAGTTAAAAAATTGTTCTATTTGATTTTTTTTTGTTTGTTTGTTATAATTTATGTGCCAAATAAACTTATTTCTTTCTTTCTTTCTTTCAATACGATTAGGTACAGTTACGGTTAAAATGTGTTGGCAGTGGTAGAGCCACGCGGCAACTTTTGCTGTCGCTCGGATGGGCCGGCTCGAACCGGGGTGGTACCACGACCTCACAGAAAACCAGCGTGAAGTAGAGGTTCACCTCTGCGTTTCGCTTGGTGAGTGCAGGTGGCCGGAGGCCCTTTTTACTGGAAATGAGGCATTCCATCTTAGTCCTCACGGGTGACAACGCATCTACATTTTGACTTGTAATTGAGGATAGATGTAGATGTCTATGGGCCGCAGCAACCACTTACCATCAGGTGGACTGTGTGCTCGTTTGTCACCCTTATCCTATAAAAAAAAATCAGCACGCAGATTTCCGAAAGGACTGAATTTGAGACAAATTGTTTTAGGGTTCTCACTAAAGCTCAGGGCATACTGGCACGTAACTCTGAAACGAAAATTCAGATAATTGTTCTTCGAAAAATCAGAAGCCTGTTAATTTGCCAACTATTTAAATGCCTAAACTTAGTGACTCATACGAAAAGTGGGTTGAGTTTCGCGACACATTTTCGAGTCTTATACACTCAAATGATGACATCGATAATATAAATAAATTTCATTATTTAAAGGCTTCTCTAGAGGTTCCGGCTGCAATTGTTATTCAGTCAATGGAATTATCCGCTTTGAATTTTTTTAATTTATTTATTAGTGAATTTATGAAACAGTGGTGTTACTTAATTCTAAACTCGCCAAACTTTTACGTTTGATGACGAGAGGCGCTCTTTTACAAAACAATGAACCACCTTATGTACTACTAATATTAGACACAATGATATACAATTATATAATATAGTAATATATAAACCAATGACATCTTAATGTTATGTTAACTATATATCTTTTTATACATCTAACTTTAATTATATGAATTAAATATCTAGTACTTATATATTATATTGTAATCTTCTAATCTAATACAATTTACTCGTATATAGAGTTCTATTAGCTATCCTCTATAATGTTTTTTATTTTTTTCTTAAGTGATCCTTTATGAATTTTACTTTTTCTCTTAGTAGATCTATTTTGTTAAACACTTTTGCTACCAAATATTTAGATGTTCTCTTACCATAATAGTTCATTATTTTTGGTAGAACCAGTTCGTTTTCTCTAACCCTATGTGTGTTGAACTTGTTTTTAACATTCACTTTATATTTCTCAATTATAATATTCCAGACCTCCATTTAAAAATTCATTACTTTAAAGGTTCTGATCGATAATTTGAGAAATCGTGCGGTAATGCTTGAAACGGTGGAAATGTCTCGTAATAATCAGTTAAAGCACTTAAATCCGTCATCTAGCGTTAAACATAAAGGTTTAGTGTCGGTAGTAAACACACACTTGGAGCCGAGTGAGGATAACGTTCACTTCATTTGTAAATGATTATGTCCTAAATGTTATGGTGATTACGGCTTTCAAGACCGTACCGAATTTCTTAATCTTACTAAAGAACAAAGGCTAGAAATAATGCCTCAATTTAAAATTTGATTCAATTGCTTTTGCCCCGGGCACTACACTAATAATTATAAGAAATTTTTAACAGTGGTAGAGCCACGCGGCAGCTTTTACTGTCACACGGATGGGCCGGCTCGAACCGGGGTGGTACCACGACCTCACAGAATACCAGCGTGAAGCAGAGGTTTACCTCTGCGTTTCGCTTGGTGAGTGCAGGTGGCCGGAGGCCCGTTTTACTGGAAATGAGGCATTCCATCTTAGTCCTCACGGGTGACAACGCATCTACATTTTGACTTGTGATTGAGGATAGATGTAGATGTCTATGGGCCGCAGCAACCACTTACCATCAGGTGGACTGTGTGCTCGTTTGTCACCCTTATCCTATAAAAAAAAGAAAGAAAAGGGGATATAAGATATGCAAGCGTCGTCATAATACATTAATTAAACAGAGGCTACTGTTAACAGTTCAGTATGTTCAGAAGGAAGACAATCCAGTCCAGCATCTAATTGCTCCCCTAGTAATCAATTTCAGGAGGACTCGACATTATTACAATTAGCGTCGAGTAATGATAGCAACCTTTTACCGTGTAGTGGCGGTGTAAGTATATCCACTACCCCATATCATCCCGTGGGTGTCGTAAGAGGCGACAGAGGGAAACAAATGAGGAGATAGGCAGCAGCGTCTTCCTAATAACGACGTAATATTAAAAAACTGCCGTTGCCAACCTGATTGCCAAGCGTGGCACTTATGGCACTTATCGAGATTTACGAAATACAGTTAACAGAAGTTTTTATATGACGGAATATGTGTTCAGAAACTTAGCATTCCCTTTATAAATGTAAAAATGATATAATATTTGGCAATAACGACCAGCAGTCGTTGTCGTCGAGATTATGCCGTATAATAATAAAATGAAAAATTTTTTGTAAAACTTCTTTGCAACGTATTGCTGTTAATTATTGTTAAGATTATTATTATTATTTGTTATTAGTTGCATAACAAATAATAATAATAATCTTATAGATGAATCGAGATTAAACATTCTAAAGAATAAACTAAACAGACCCTTCCTTTTACACACCAACAAGTGTAAATATTATTATTGGTTCAGATATATTTTTGGAACTCTTAGGAACTTAACCCAAAAAGTTTAGAGCTAGACAACCCAGTGCTTTGGGAATCCAGGCTAGGTTGGTTATTCGGTGGCCGTCTCAAAATAAAGAATGAACTGCCTTATTCGCGTATACAATATCAGTTGGGGAAGGTCGATGCTTCTTAATTATGTTTTTTTTTATTATGACCTCCATAAGTTATTGACGCGGTTTTGGCAAACGGGATGAATTTAAGTCTGAACTCTTGTATTTTAAATCAAATTTAACTCCTTGTTGTATGTTGTGAACAGGTTGATAACTGTTTCATTAATTTCAATCGGTTTTGTAATTTTTAAGCAATAAACAAACACTCGAACGTGTTAAAATTTATCATGATTTGTGAAATAAATTTATAAATAATAAATTTCTTGGTAGTAATAAGTTGAATTATGATTTAAATGAACTTATAAGAATATCACAATCACAATCATTTCTGAAACATAATATTTTAATGCAAAACAAAACTTGTCTCCCAAAATTTAATTAAAAGTTAATTAAAATAGTAAAAAAGTTAATTTAAATTTAAATTAAATTTAACGTATTGTTAGATAACTTCAATATAATGTGTATTGGAGGCCGTTTAAGAAACATTGTTTCCCTATGAGACAATATATTCTCTTTTACTACTGTCCACTCATCCTTTCAGCTTTATTTTATTTTGAACACAGCACGCAAACCCACAGTTATTATAAACTACAATCCACTAAACGTACTGGCCTATCGGTGGTTGTAGCTTAGCTAAGTCTTGTTGTCGTCATGCCTAATCTGTAAACACCTAAAAGGAAAAATAATAACTCCTTTAATGGGAAACTTACCTCGCGCATGACTTGTACCTCTGGTTTTCCATTTGAAAAAATAGGAGTTGACTATGCCGGTCCAATTTAATCTTTTAGCCGACAGGGCCGCGGACATCGTATTGTTAAAGTGTATATTGCCGTTTTCGTATGTTTCACGACACAGGCAATCCATATTAAACTAGTTGGTGACTTAACAACTAATAATTTTATATCAGCTTTACAATGGAATTAAAGAGCTTCTGAAGGACTTTAGGTACCGATTTTCCACCTGCTTTCAGAAGTTCAGCTGTAATTACATCCCCGCCCGGGGACTTGCTGTTTTTAAGGTGCTGGAGAGCAATTCTATTCTCGCTTATACTGACCTCCGAAATATCATCGGAAATCTGAATAGAATGAGATAAAACTATCGTTATCCACACTTGCATGTGGCCTCAACGATGATGTGTACAGCTGCCCATAGAACATCTCAATCTAACTCAAAATCTTAGGTGTCCCGGAAACGATACTGCCACACTCGGTCTTCAGCTTTGGCATTTAATTCTTTCTGGCAGACAGATCTCTGGGAAAACTTTGGAGCCTTGGTTCCGGTCGATCGCTTCTTCATTACGAGCTGTATTAAAGTTGCATGAGTCCCGCCGCATGCATTTGGAGATCTGTCAGTTCAGTTGCCAATATTGTATCAAATCTGCTGAAGACTGCATTTTCCGTCGAACAGCTATGAGATTAAGAGTATAATAGGAAAGTTTTTTGTTCTTCTGCGGCGGGTCTTGCAGAACATAACTTCGACCATATGAATAGTTTCCACGAGCTTGCCATTCATGTCGTCCACTGCATTTCAATCTTCTAGGCACTGAAAACGATTTTGTCACTTGAGCTGAACGGTTTCGGGACTTTAGATCTGATCGGGGATTTAGAGCACGGTAAGTAGACGAAGCGTTGACATCATTAGACTAGATCTTTCCAACTTAACGTTAAGGTTCAATATGCCTTTAGCCATTCGGTGATCACTTCCAGTTTTCACCCTCGTGATCACTGAGACATCACTGAACAGTTGCCGCCTTGTCGTCATAATGAAGTCAATCTCATTTTTCGTCGAACCGTCTAATATATTCTATCATTCAGTATTAAATCATAACTTAATAGAAACTACTGTTTCGTCTTTAAACTATAAAAATCATATCTTTAAAATAACAGCATTTTGACAACTCATTCTCTTGCTTACAAGTAAACCAAAATAACTTTTATTTCTAAGAGGGTTCTTGAAGCAAGTCGGCAAGTTTCACATGTAATCGAATCAATTTATTCCTCAAACATGTTTGCTTACATTTATATTTTTGTTTATAGGATAGGGTGACAAACGAGCACACAGTCCACTTGATGGTAATTGGTTGCTGTGGCCCATAGACATCTACATATATCCTCGTTTCCGAATCAAAACGCAGATGTGTTGTCACCCGTAAGGACTAAGATGGAATGCCTCTTTTTCAGTAAAAAGGGTCTCCGGTTCTCTACACTTACCATACGAAACACAGCAGCATTAAGCTACTACTTTAGGCTCGTATTCTATGAGAGCGTGGTCCTTCCCCGGTCGAGCCCGTCCATTCGTGCTACAACTATACTACTAATATAGCACTGCAGCATGGCTTTACCACGTATAAAATATATATGTGTTTATATACGTATATATACACGAATATAAATCGATGGTATTGCCCGGTTGTAAAAGCTTATACTTTTAACTATGGCCTTCCAATCCAATAGTTAATGTTTGTCCTCGTGCAACCTATGTTTGTAAACAGCCTCCACGATACAGGAGAAAATACTAGTGTGGGGGAGAGCTAACGTTATTTAAAAAGCCGAAAAAAAATCCGGGTTTCGCTACAGTCTGTGAAGCCTTAATATCCTTTGTCCATGATCTTTTTCGCAGATTCTTGTGGTAGGAGAACCACTTTTTATCACAAGTGATCAATTTTTTATAAAATGTTTCGGTTTCACATCGTTTCAATAGAGAATCGCAAATGAGTACACGGTTCATTAGGTGAGCTCGTGTGGTACCCAAACATCGACCTTTATCGTTAGACTTTTTCAAGAGGGTCAAAACTATTTTTAGTAATTCTCAATTCTTCAGCTATATCGTAACTATCAATATGCCGATCTTGCTTCACTTTTTAAAGATGGCATCGACTTTTTTTAAAATGGCGACCCGAGTGAGCTGTATGTTTGAGATCAATCCTGGACTTGGATTGCATTAGGTCCATAAACGTCCCAATCGCAAATTCCTATTTCTTTAATAACAAAAAAATTCGATTCAAGGGGAATTGAATTTATCCCTTTTTGTAATAAAACTTCAGAATGTATTGAATTTATTCGTTAGATTTACTCATTTTGGCGGACAGAAAAACAATTTCAAAATGGCAGGAAAGTGTTTTTTTACTTTTTATTTTGCTTTTTCTTAATGTTCTTTATGTATTGATAACAAAACCAACCAAATACAAACAGCACATACAAAGAGATTTTTCTTCAATTTTATACAAACAAAATGAAGAAACTTTCTCCCCGACCGATTAGTTAGGCGTCGTCCTAATACGACGCGATTACGCGATCTTCGCGCAAGGAAGCGATGCGACCATCGCGTGCTCGCGCGATATCAAAAACTGGGTGTCCTAATAGAACGCGAATACGCGATCATCGCGCGAATTGACAATGCGAGCGGCCGCGGTTTCCACTTCGCTTCGCAGTTTACCCATGTCATTGGCGCTAAGCATAGGCGTCAAAAACGCACAGTTTTTACTTTCTGGTAATTTATAGATGACCTAGTCTGCTGGTCCTGACAGCAATGTAAAAACGAAATGGGTCGCAATAAGATCGATACGTGGTAAATTTCTCGATCAATATAAGTCGGTTCCTTGCCCGGCTACCCGACGACACGACGCGATTGTCGCGCGAATGTCAATTAAGACACCTATTCGACAGGATTTTCAAACAATTAAGTCGCGTGACGCCATCGCAAGAATGCCAATTAGGACACCTATTCGAGATCAGTATGTGTGATTGCGTGTTAGTACGAGTAAAATTAGCGCGAACTTGCGATAATCGCGCATTCACGTTGTATTAGGACGACGCCTTACACTTTGAGATCATATTAGCTTGCATGAACATTGTAATGAATGCTATTAATATCAAGCCATTACGTGTTCGTATGTCGTTATTATAAGAGATAAAGCAAAACAACTTTACCATTTACCTTTCAACCCCAACACTGTTAGTGTGTCTTGAAACATTCCTATTTTTATTCTTGTCTCTTTGTCCAATATCGTACAATCACAATAATATAAAATCAAGTAACTTATAAAATTACAAAAGATTCAGAGTAAAATTAAGTAGGAAAATTGTTATTTTGAAAATTAAAAATATAGTACGAAATTTCGAATAAGAGCAGACATAAAAGATAATTTCATCCCAAAAAAGAAAAGTAATCTATTGGGAAGTCATTTGCATATACTTTTGCGGAATGTCTCCGAAAACGTTTTAAGTGTCTCCCTCGTTTACTAGTTTTATCGAGCGACTTTTTTTCCATTAACAAGATTTAATGCTGAAATTTCTAAATAACAATTTTTCAATACCTTACCATGCCCAGTACTTTTATTATCTCAAGAAAGGGTTAAAAATAAGCACAGAAATTCGCACAAAATTTTAAAGTAGCTAGAAATAGTCCTTCGCTGGTATATAATATATTGTCTTTGCATGACATTTATTATGGTTAGATGACGTTATTATAGAGTAAATAATTTCAATTAAGAAAACATTGTATGATGAGACGTTTATAAAGTTAGTACCGATATCTGTATATTTCCAGCAATGTATTCTAGTACAATGACATTTCTCACATTTAAGGTGTTTGTGTCCAGTGTAAGTATTTGTAGGAAGTAAAAAGGTGGAACACATGAGAGCTGCATACACCAGCAAATGCTCGTTTTATTTACGATGCCATAGCTGAAGCAAGCGTTTATTCATATGCTTTTATAGCATTTTGTTTTTGTTGTCAATGCAAAGGCTTTACGAAATACATTTTGTGTCCTAGGACATTTTTCGTAAATTATTTTCTAAAAATGATATAATATACCAGAGTTTTCATTAATCCTGGTATTAAGTTTCCGAGGGATATCACATAGGTAGTGATTGGTTCATTTTCTATTTGGTAAATTGCATACAAATAGTGATATCCAAAAGTGAGGATAGACATAATCCCGATCATAGGTTCGTTTCCTAAAGGAAGTGTCTTAGGTGGTACTATGTACCCGTCTAATTATAGAGGCTTATTTTACAATATACGACCGAATTTGCAGAGAAGGGTCAGAATAAGTAATATAGGCGAAAGGTGATATCGTCACCTTTCGTCTATATTACTTATAATCATAAAAAATGCAAAGATTCAGTCCTTTTTATCTTCTTAATTCAAAATGCGTGGTAATGCATTATTTTAACTGATTTTCATTCTAAAATATTTAGCACCTACTATTTTACTACGCACACACATTCGTAACAATTGCTCGGTTGGCAAACACGTTGTGAATTGAATCGCTCACAGAGAGCGCATGTACGTGTAGTTGTTGCCCAAAATCACATTAAATTTTAGTTGATTTTAAAGCTTTGAGTTGTTTTTTTACGAAGGTATCAAGTGAAATAACTGTGTAGTGGCGGTATAAAAATACCCACTAATCCACTTCAAGCCGTGAGTGTCGTGAGAGGTGACAGAGGGAAACTAAACCAGGAGATGGACAGCAGCATATTCCTGATAACAGCTGAATAAAAAATGCGGTTGCCACCCCGCCTGTCAAGTTTGGCAACTATGACAAAATCCCCCCTATGTATGGAAGAGGCCTAACTGTGTGTGCAGTGGACTTTTACAGGCTGTAATAGATAGATTATGTGAGGGCGTGGTCCATTCCCTGTCAAATCGACCCATTCGTACTACGAATATAATATAGCTGCAGTATGGCGTAGTTGAGCAAGTATAAATCATACACATAACTTACTGCCTAGTCTTCCCACGTAATTGAATTGAAATATTTCATGCTTTTTTAACTTTAAAAAATATTGACAAATTGAACTTTTGCAGACAACATTTTTTAAACTTTATATAATTAATAATTTCTTATATTTATGCGAACACTACACACTGAATTAAACTATTTTTACGGATTTTTTCAGTAAAATATATAAAAATAAATAAAAATAAGATAAATGTATGGTTTGTAAGGCTACACACTTTCAAGAAATTAAGTTGTAGTTAATGAGCAAGTCAAAAGGAAAAGATCACCAAAGTTAAAAGTTTAATAAAAGTAAAATAGTTATAAAGTTAGAGTGGCAAATCTTTCCTTGAGTATAGTTGGTGCTTAGAAGGACGTTGTTGACGAACTGCCGATTGTGAGATTGCAATTAATTAAGTAAATTGAAATACACGCGACGCGCGGCTAAAATTATGTTGCGTCGTTTACTAAATAAAAATGTGTGGTGTAACCATACAATAAATAAGTTAATTTAACGCGAAAAAATCCGTAAATGTAGTTTTATTCAATTTATATAAGTACTTACATTTATATCTATCTACATTACAAAATGTTAAAATTGTCAGAAAAAGAACCTAATTTAACCCTAGATTCATAAACATATGTAGGAATAACACTATTAATAAACATTCGTCTCACAGACGAACATGTTCAGGTATGGTTATTTATGCAATTTTTAATGAAAGAAAACAAATAGATAATTGTATTATTTAACTTCTTTATTGAGTTATTTAAAACATATGTGATAAAACAGAAACATATTTATTCTGAACATTCCAGACACATGAGGCCACGGTGGTCCATACACATAAACTTTTTACAGTGGTTACATTGGAACCTCGTCATTCGACGCTTTTTGTAATCACAAAAGCTACAAATTTTTTTTTGGGTTCCACTTGGACCAGGAGTATCGCTGATAGGCGTTTCATTCAAAACTTCCCCTATCTTCCTTTTTAGGCATCGCCTCAAAGTTGGCATTTCACGACGCTTACGTAACCACGGTTCGGTCATTTTCACTGAAACATCTTTTATGAAACATCGTCTGCTTGCTGGTTTTTTACCTTGTTTTACATTATTATGTACGTAAATAACATAAGAATTTATGATTGCCATGTTGAGCATGCCATAGAAGTAGCACAGTGGCCATCTTTGCGTCTTTCTGCTACAAGACATACCACTACACATTTGATCGAAGGTATCTACGGCGCCTTTAGTCGAATTGTAGAACTCAATAATGTCTGGTTTACCAGAAGGTGCAATAGTACCATTGCCATGAGTGGTAGAAAGCAAGAGAACGTTCTTGTTATGTTTAGGCTTATAAGATACTATCGTGCTTTGTTTATCATAGCAGAACATAGACGAACCTATTGGTCTTTCTTTGATATCAAGTATTACAGGTGGTATTTCACGTTTGTTTGCTCGAAGGGTTCCTACTATTGTAAGTTTATATGGTTCCTTTAGTAACTGATGAGCCAAAGGGACAGACGTGAACCAATTGTCCATGGTTACATTACGATTACTACCCCACAAAGTTTCAGACAAAGTTTTTACATAATAAGATCCGAGTGAATCACCATTTGTTTCAACTTTTCCAACATACGGCATTGCATTTATCATATATTTAGTTTTAGCATCGCATAGCATGAGGATTTTTAGGCCATATTTATTAGGTTTTGACGGAATGTACATTCTAAAAGGGCAACGTCCTCTAAAACCTAGTAGTTGCTCATCTATTGTAACATAAGTTCCAGCTTTATAGCTGTCCCTGCATGTCTGAATGAAAACTTCCCACAGGTCTCTGATGGGCGCGAATTTATCTTGTGCTTTACGTTCATCTCTTGTTGACTTATCGTCAAATCTCAAGCAGTTCAACAAAAAATCAAATCTGTCCCGTGACATTACCGATATGTATCGGGTTCCACTAAATGTAGGATCAAATAGTTCCAAGCTGGTGAGATGATTGTCTTTTTTCGCAGCTGACAGCAGAAGCAATCCTAACAAAGCAGTCAATTCTTCTTCGCATGTTGATGAAATTGTTGCGGTTTGATCTTTATATTTTGAACTTCTCAATACAATTTCTTCGTTTGTATGTCCAACTATATTACGTATCATATCAGCCGTCATAAAAATAGAAAAGCAATCAATTAGTTCCATCATATTCTTCGCGTTATTTGTCGGTCCTTGAATCACATGTACGATATTTCTAGCCTGGGTTCTTGTATTCCCAGATTGAAAAGGAATTGAAGACCATTTATGACCATTTTTTCCTCTAAGATTGCGAGCAGATGGAATAACTATATTTTGTGATGAAGCAGAGTTACCTGACGTACCTGGGCTTTCTTCAGCTTCCGAATCAGAAGATAAGATGACATCGCTTCGCCGCTGCTGTCGTAAACCGATCAGTTGTTCATCATCTTAAATTTTATTGCTGTCTGAATCTGTCGGGATCTCTTCTTCAATATCGACGTGATCCTCGATGTCGCTCAAGCCCGCGTCTTCTCGTTGAGTCGAAGTATCATTGTCATCATCAAAATCGGATAAACAATTCAAATAATGCTCTATTTGCCGATCTTGAACATCCATTTCTAAAATAAAATAAAATGATTTGAAGAAAAAATGCGGATGTTTACATGTAAATACACATGATGTTACTAAATAAAATGTACTTGAATAATTGTGACTAATTAAAAATATTATCACAAATTACCGTCTACTTCATCGAACTAGAAATCTTCAAAAATCGTATTTCAAAATTTGCAACCGTATTCGTCAAACGTGTATCTATTCATAAATATTCGTCCTTCAGACGAATAAAACTCTCTTAACGCTCAAGGACACGTCACTGCGAGTAAAATGCACTTGCAATACTAATGGTCGTATGACTTAGGAAGGTACTTGAGAGGTCAGCTTTCTATCTCTTTTACTCTAAAAATTTTAATCGTTTTTACGTTTCACGCGGTCTGTGAGACGAATGTTTATGAATCTAGGGTTAAAAAAATCCAACTTAAAATAAGGTAAAAACGGTTAAATATAGAACGCAAAATTTATGCAAATACATTAGCATGCGCCGTGTGCAACCATCATTGCATTAGACTCAGTGGAGAGACGTGCGAAGAGGCTCATAGGTAACCTTGATTTTTTTGAAACTGATCTCTTGTAATGCGTAAACCAAAGGAGTAGTGTTTGCCGGCGTCAGTCTTTCCACCGAGTGAATACAATCTGGCCTACTTCGAGGCAAAGGTGTGGTTCAAGTTATACCATAGGATGTGGACTCTTCCATTGAAGAAATGATTTGCCTTATTTGCTATGCTTAGCAGGTTAGGCTGATGATCGCAATATCCAAGTAGCTAATAGCCGGTATTTTACATCTGGTATCAGCGAGATGATCATAGATGCAAATAAGATCTTTTTAGCATTTCCCATAAGAATTACCTCTATCTTGTACGGAATAAAATTTTGATTTTTAATATAAATTGCTTTAACCAATTTCGATCATGTTAAAAAAAGGAGTATTTTAATCTTGTTCATGGCTGCGTGAGCCAAAGTCCCTTTGCTTTTCTTGTATGGAAAAACATTACAAAAAAGTAATGCGAACAAAATATACCTACCTAGCGTTGTTTTTACGCTATTGTTCGAATTTGACGACAGAAGATGTTATTTAAAATTTTATTATAATATATATATATTAACACGACAAAGTCGGGAAGGGACGCCCTAGACGAAGATTTATCGACTAAATCGGCGATACATTGAAAATGGGCCAGTTTAGGAGTACCCTTAACCGACGAGCGTGTATGCGTAAATGTATGGATGTAAAGGAGGCGAGAGAAGTGTGTCAGGATCGCGCCAAATGGAAGTACGTAGTCTTTGCCTACCCCTCTGGGTGACAGGCGTGAGTGTTTGTGTGTATGTGTTGTATAATATATATTATACAATACAATTCTTTTAACAATGCCTTATGAAACACGTTGAGCACCAATTAATAAAATATACACAAAATGAAACATACTCGTAAGCGCTAAGTGGCAGTAAGCTCCCTTATTTTTTCCAATAATTGTTATTGCTTTTCATACTATTTTTATATGAAGTTACTCGTACTATATTATTTATTTATTTATTATTGCACAAAATATTTGTACAAAAGGCGAGCTTATTGCTATATGGCATTCTCTACCAGCTAACTTTGGGTAGAACAGAGAAAGAGTTTGGGCAGTTAAGTTGTCATGATATAATTCTGTTCAAATATATACATGCAACACATACATAAAATATACACTCACATATATATATATATATATGTGTGTGTGTGTGTGTGTGTGTGTGTGTGTATAATTCATAAACATATATAAATAAATACACACTTTTATACATATATATCTCAATAAATGTATAAATTAATAACTATAGACATATAAAGTAAGTTGACTCAACTTTGTAGGCTACGCTTATGCTCTCATATATTATGGTACTAGGTATAGATTATTTCTTTTAATATTAAATCAATACAGATATCAAAATATGCATGGCATCTATGACATAGAGAGAAATAGTATATTGTACTATATATATATATATATATATATATACCGCATATTGACTATATATATACCGCATAGTGAAAGGTGGTGATGTAGCCATAGATGATTAGCCCTGGCTTAGCATTACACAGTTTATTTACTATCGACGTTGTTATTGGTAAGAAAAACAGACGCTGGGAAAAATTTCCACTTGTTTCCTTTACGCTTTACGAACATCAAATCAAGGCATTTAGAGATTCAGAGAGCATTACGTTATCTCATGGTGGAAGTTATAATTTAAAAAAATTCAGTCATGTAATATTGAGGCAAATTTTTCAAAATATATTTTATAAAGCTGCGAGGGAGAATTTATATGTTTTTATGCTTTGAACTGACAAGATATGTGGTTTTGAACTAAATCAACAAAACCAATAACCTTCTTAGTATGCCTTTCCAGGAAATTTAAATCTTTTAGTAGTAATCTTTTAACAGTGGTAGAGCCACGCGTCAGCTTTTGCTGTCGCACGGATGGGCCGGCTCGAACCGGGGTGGTACCACGACCTCACAGAAAACCAGCATCAAGTAGAGATTTACCTCTGCGTTTCGCTTGGTGAGTGCAGGTGGCCGGAGGCCCTTTTTACTGGAAATGAGGCATTCCATCTTAGTCCTCACGGGTGACAACGCATCTACATTTTGATTTGTAATATAGGATAGATGTAGATGTCTATGGGCCGCAGCAACCACTTACCATCAGGTGGACTGTGTGCTCGTTTGTCACCCATTTCCTATAAAAAAAAAAGTAAGTAAATGAAACAATTTTTACGGATTCTATCGCGTTTAATTCAATAAAGAAATCTCCTCTCAGAACTCCGAAAAATTAAATCTCGACGTGAATTCGACAATACCATTATGTGCCAAACCACCGAGGTTGTATGGATTATCGAAAATACACAAACCAAACCGTCCACTACCTCCCATAGTGAGCCAGATCGATTCACCAATTTATGTGTTGACTCAACTCTTGGTAAAAATACTGTCACCACTGAGAGGACGTACCAGAGCACACACAAAGGATTCATACCATTTTTTTAGTGAGATAAAAGACCTACATATTGCTGACAATGAAACTATGGTCAGTTTTGATGTTTAGTCACTATTCAAATGCTTACTATTGAAGAATGCATTTCAATTGTAACTAGGAAGCTAGAAGATGCCTACAGAATATGCAGTATTACTCAAACATTGCCTCACATCTGTCTATTTATTGTAATATGAAGAGTTCTACAAGCAATCAGTCGCTGTGGCGATGGGCTCACCTGTATCTCCCGTAATCGCTAACATATTTATGGAGGAAAGCCCTTATTACTGCTTCAGTAAATCCAAGATTCTACAAGCGGTACGTAGACGATACTTTCGCAATTTTACCATCTGACAAAGTATCTGCATTTTTAGACCACTTTAATTCCATAAACTCTAAAATTCAATTTACAATAAAGTTAGAAGCAAACAATTCTTTAGTTTTCCTAGACGTTTTAGTCATCTGAAATCCTGATAACACTATTGTTCGCACTGTATAGGAAAAACCCATACCAACCAATATGTAAATATTAAATCGCACTATCATCTATCAAAGTTAGCTACCGTGAGAAAATCTTTGTTTCAGAAAGCAAGAAGGATCTGTGACAGAAAACATATGTCCGCCGAGAATCAGCACGTCGAGCAAGTATTGTAAGACAACGAGCTTCGGATCCCTATGTCACAGTGACCGAGTGAAGCCGGCCATAGTCAAGTGTGTGCCTGCTGTACTTTCTTGCGTCAGAGGAGTCACAGACAAGATAGTCTCTAAAAATCCGCGTAAAAGAAAATATAGCTGAATTGAAGTACCGACGTTCTGGGAAGTTTGCAGTTTGTGAACATGTTCAAGATCATATCAGATTGCGGGTCATTGTAGAAAATTGCTCGTCGCGACCCCTGCCAGCCCTTTTCAGGGCTGCAAATCTACACTGCTGCGCACCCATGCCAACGAGGGTTAGGGCGTCCCCCCAAGGCAACGCACACAAGTTCGTCCCCGTTGGTGTGAAATGCAGCGCGCAAAGCGGCAATGAGTACCGCCACCCGTCACGCACAGCCCGACTCGGCGGAAGATGTAGGACGGAGTGCAGAGTTAGCACATAAAATGTTAGAGGAGGCATGAGAGATAAAACGAATGAGTTGATCGAAATCATGAAAGAAAGAGAGTTAGATGTCGTGTGTATGTCGGAGACCAAACGGAAGGGCAGTGGTACTGAAGAGCTCCCTGGCGGGGTGTTAACTCTATGGTCCGGAGTCCTGGAGAGCGAGAGCACCTGCCAAGGAGTGGGGTTGCTGCTGTCGTCTCGGTTGGTCGATGTTATGACTGAATATAAGGTTGTGAACTCAAGACTTCTCTGGGTTCGCTTTAAATTGGGACTGACGAAGTTATTCCTTTTGGCTGTTTATGCGCCGGTAGCTTCGTCGTCCAGGGCTGAGCTGGAGGAGTTTTGGGAGAATGTAAGAGAAGTTCTAGATTTGGTTAGGGGAAACGAAAGAATTGTTGTATGTGGTGATTTGAATGGATGGGTTGGTACCGCTCGACCAGGGTACGAATCGGTGCTTGGAAAGTTTGGCGATAAAAGGGTTAATGATGCTGGCAAGCTTATACTGGCTGTATGCAAGGAAAAGGGTCTTCTTGTGACAAACACTATGTTAAATCACAAGAAAATCTATATGTATACTAGAAAAAGAAACAGTGAGAGAAGTATGATCGATTTGTTCCTGGTGGATGACCGACTGCGAAAACAGGTGATGGATACGCGAGTGTTCAGGGGTGCTAACCTGGGAACGGATCACTATCTAGTGATTACTAGATTTAGGTATCTGTTTGCCGGTTGGCGCTACCGGATGGCATCGGTCTGTCACATCCGAAGCTGGAAGCTTCAGGAAGCGGATACTAGGGGCAAATATCATGCGAGGGTAGCCGAGAAGCTTGATACTATCGATGGCAGAAAAGAATGTGTGGAAAAAACATGGCAAAACCTTAGGGATGGAATGGTAAGTGCAGCGGAAGAAGTGTGTGGAACGATAAAAAGAGGTAGTAGTAAAACAAGAGATGCATTGTGGAATGATGAAGTGAAAGAAGCTGTAAAGAAGAAGAAGAAAGCATGGTTAGACTACTTGGCCTCTAGCAATGATAAGGATATGAGATAAAACATGAAAGAAAGTTCTAGTAAAGCTGCAGAAATTTCACACGAAAGCATTGATTGAGAAAGTGAGTGAAAGGTTTAGAATGGAAGCGGACGAAAGGTTGTCGCACAACTTTAAGGAGAACTCCAAACTCTTCTGGAAAAAGGTTGGAAGAACCCGAAGTGGTGCGACGGCCTTAAGAAAGAACAAAGTGCTTTCGAGAACTAATGACGTCCTCACAGAAAAATCGGACGTCATGCAGAGATGGGGCGAATTTTATAGAGAAATGTATGCGTGTGATGATCTTAGTGAGGGATCCGGGGATGACGCCGTGACTGGTACGCCAGACCCGGACCTCGATGACACTGAGGTCATCAGTATGAAAGAGATTGAACGTGCGATTCGAAGTTTGAAATGTGGTAAGGCTGCGGGACTAGACAGAGTTAATGCTGAAATGGTCAAGTATGGTCGGCCTCGCGTCTGGGACAGCTTTTATCTGCTGTGCAATTTGTGCTGGCGGACGGGGGATGTCCCGGATGATTGGCGATCCGCAGTCATTGTGCCTTTATATTAAGTTAAAGGCTCACATTTTGACTGCGGGTGCTATCGGGCGATCAGCTTGACCAGTTTAGCAAGTAAAGTTTACTCGAAGGTTTTGACACGTAGGATGCAAGAGAAATCGGAAAGATTTCTATGGGAGGCACAATGCGGATTTAGACCTGGAAGAGGATACACGGATCAAATGTTTTCTCTACGCATGATCACGGAGAAGCTTCTGACTGCTAACCAGAGGACTTTCTGTGCTCTTGTAGATCTTGAGAAAGCATTTGATAAGGTTGTAAGGAAGAAATTGTGGGAACTGTTGCCGGGGTATGGTGTGGATGGTCGATTGCTAAGTGACTGTGACTGTAAAGCCTGTGTGCGGGTAGGGCATGACCTGTCACCCATGTTTGGCATCCAAACGGGTGTAAAACAGGGTTGTGTCATGTCTTCCTGGCTGTTCAGACTGTATCTCGACAGCTGTTTACAGAAGCTGAAATATAGCTGTTTGGGTGTGAAATTGGGTGACATTAAAGTAAATTGTCTGCTGTATGTTGATGATGCAGTGCTTATTGCACCATCAGAGGCAGATTTGCAGGCATTAGTTACGTGTATTAAAGAGGAATGTGAAATTAAAGGTCTCCGTTTAAATGCTAATAAAACTAAGGTTATGGTATTTGAAAGGGACGAAGAGAGAACGAAGTGTGAAATATGGGTAAATCAGGAATGTCTAGAACAGGTAAATGAAATTGTATACTTAGGGAGTGCTTTTAGCCGGAATGGAAGATGTGATTTAGATGTGAACAGGCGTGTCACTGCCGGGAACAAAGTTAATGGTGCCCTGACTGCGTTAGTTAAAAGGCAAGGCGTAGTGAAGCGTGCACGCCTTGCAATACATAACGCAGTGTTGGTACCGACTTTGTTATATGGCAGCGAAACCTGGGTATGCCAAAAGAAGCATAAAAACAAGTTGAATACAGTGGAGATGCGATCTCTTCGTAAAATGTGCAGCGTTATCACGGCCGACCGAAAGCGAAACGAAGAGATTCGCAATATGGCAGGTTTGAAAGATGACCTCATCACAAAAATTGATAGGAGCGTGCTTCGATGGTTTGGGCACGTTGAGCGAAAGAGTGGAGACCGAATGTTGAAGAAAATATATAGCGCTGAAGTTAATATTAAAAGGTGTCGAGACGAACTTTCGAAGACCATGTGAGCAAATTGCTCGAAGAGGGGAGGATCAAGGGTACTCGGATACCTAGACGTGCATGTATGAAGAAGATAATGAATCTGAAAGAAGCGAAAGAGGTATGTAAGGATCGTGACACTTGGCGATCTCTTCTCTCTGGCTAACCTGTCAGGGATTGTGCGTGAAGATAAGTAAGTAAGTTCAAGATCATCCCCGCCATTACATTAGATTTGATATATCACAAATCCTCGCAAAAGAAAACCTATTCCTACCAAGGATGATTCGCGAGGCTATTGAAATTAAAAACATCGGCCTATGGTACTTAATAAAAGAAAATATATGGTTTCTATTTTTTATTTTTCAATATTTTTTTCCCTCAAGTGTGTAGTAGTAGTGTACTCAGCGCGCGCTAATTTTGCTCATATCCAAATATTCATATAAAACTTCTCCAACTCGTTATATGCTATTCTGCAGTACATCAACAATCTGCCACAATTTAATTTTTTGGTCGGCCAGAACAAATTTATTGATTTTTCGGACGTTTTCTTTGGTCTGTATCGTGACAGGGGCAGGAGCGGCCCGGGTGAGGGTCGTCTTCACACGGCTACGGAAAAAATCGGGCCCATTTTTTTCTCATCGTATATGAAGAATCTGAATCCTCAACAAACGATGACATCTCTTAAAACTTTATTTATTTTTTTAAAAATTAATTTTTTACGATGAATTTCCAGATTCGGCTGACATGGTAATGTTTGTTGTTCAATAAATAATTGAACTAAGAGTGCAAACTTAATTAGTGATTGCTTTTATAATACTAGTGAATGTTGTAACTAGTGACACGATTAACAAACGAATTACTCATCGATAAATATCCTAGGCCGCGAACATTTCAGCCGCTCTGACAACTATAACATCGGGAGTCAAACACCCTCAGTCCCTCCGGTGACCATGGGTGCTATAAAGCACCCAAAAAGTCGAGAATAAAAAAGTTTAATTAATTAAAAATTAAAATCCGTAGTCTTCGCGTAAATATAAGAAAATTCTTAGGTAGTTTTTGGAGTGCCAATGCATATATTATGTTTTTTTGTTTAATACCAGCAATTTTATTATATAAGCCCACAACCCACTTGTTAAGTGGATACTGCGGCCAAAAAACTATTCACCTATTCTTGATTAGGCAAATTATGAATAACGTTGCCATGAATGACAACTTAAATTTATATAGTTTTCCACGGTGAAAACAGCTCATACTCTCAGCTGCATTTCGTGGTAGTTTTCGTTAAACTGCCACAAAATGCGGGAAGTATGTGAACCACCATCAATTAGAAATTTAGTTTTAAATGATTATTTTTAATGTAAAGGCAAAAAATACTATTCATTTTATATTCATACTTCAGTGTTTTTTTAATTTTATTTATTATACTATGTTATGCTATTTTTATATTATTTATTTTAGCTAATGTATGTGATAGTGTTATGCATATATTATGTTTAGAGTTTGGACATAAATTTTGTATGTATTTTATATACCTATAATTATAAGGAAATATATATTATTAGGTTAATTTTTGTTAAATATTTTATAGCACTCACGAACAATCAGCGACGAAGTGACTGAATCAAAACTATTCTGAGTTGGATAACTTTAAAGTAGTTATTTATCAAATTTTTAATATGCTATTAATGCAAGTCAATTGTTATAACTATAATTGTGTTAACTTTATAAGATAAGTTTAGTTACAGTCTAAATACGACCCTCTGCTGGGCATCATTTCTGAGAGGGTTTAAGAGCAAGGACATGTCCCCCGCGCTGCTCAAATACGTGTTGGCGAACTTAATTACATGTGTTCGGAATATTTTTTTTTCATATTTCTCAGGTACATGTACCTGCATGTTTTCCTTCACCGCCGAGCACGTGGTATATCAGTACTTAAATTGCAATTAATAATTTCATTGGTACCGGCGGATTTTGCTTTTGTTAAATATATAATAGCACGCGAAGTGCTCTGTACCAAAACTATCAATTGCGGTAATTTAAGCTGGAATTCTGTGACAGCGTTTTCCTTCCCCGGTTGAGCTGGCTCAATCAAAAGCAGCCATATTGTAGAGCAAATTGGCTTTAACTTACATACATATATATTATATAATTACGTTTGTCTACATTTATTCAAGCTTTTGAAACTTTATTGTCATTTCTTTGGCCTCAATAAAAAGAGCTGCTCTCTCTCTCTGCCGGAAACAGTGTATTACAAGAATCCTAATAAAGAAGAGTCAAGTTAAGCAGGCTCGTTCAATATGCTATGTGGAGTGGTATTCAAGGATAAGTGAAAGATTACCTCACCCTAATATGGCTTGAGCGGGCATCTTTTCACAATAGCCCTGCCTGAATCCCTATACAAGTCAACCTTAATGTGTCACGATAATCATCATTTTATCGTCTAAGGTATCCACTGCATAACGAAGGCATCAGTCATAGATTGCCTCAGCGGGCGATATTTGCCATAGTCGCCACGCTTGGGGAGCGTATTACCACCAACCGCGGTATTTTCATTATGAATGTCAAAATAATGAAAAATCATGCGGAGAAAAATGACCCCGAGAAACTCCGGTGGCTTAATTGTTATCAATAATGCTCTTAAATCCCAATTTAGATCATAAACATAAAATATCACATCTTCTTTTGTTCCCAAAATTTTTTGTTTAGCGAGTTATACATCTAAACCTATATACATCAAACTCGAAAATTTTGTTTTAATTCCTCGTGAAAACACGTTTTTAAATAATCCTATCTTGTGTCGTGACAAAATTTAGTAGTGTATTACTATATTGAAAAGCGCCTATAGTCGCTGAAACGATGCAGCTGCTAGTTGATTGAAAATTGGTCAGCAATTATGAGACCGTACTATGTCCATGTCAATATAAAGACTACTTAAAGAGGTTTTTTGTTCTTTTTAGGATTAAAACTACAAACAAATCCGATTTTCTTATAAAAACCAAGTGGTAATACAATTACAACACTTCCGTTTAATAAGCTGCAACTATTTGGTTGGTTTGTCGTGGTCGATAGTGTGTTGTCATGGAGTGAACACATTAAATGTATAACGTCACGTATTAGAAAACTTAGCAACTTCTCTTTAGCAACCCTTTCCATTTCGACATGGAGGATCGCACACTTATCCGTCCCCAGCTCCATTTTAAGAGAATTGCTAAAATCACAAGTGATGTTTAGCAATTCCAAAAATGAAAGCGACTGGAGGCGAATAATTTGAGATCATCCATATAGAAAAGCCGGGTCACTTTGTAACTCCTCTCCAAAGCTGATATCCCCTCCCGGAACCCTCCAGTATGGTACTGAGAGGGTTCATAGAGAGACAGAACTAGATTGGACTCAAACAATACCCCTTATTATCCTTATGTGGTTCTCCGCAGCCAACATCCGCTCGCCTAGATGACAAAGGATCGTACTCCACTGCCCCATACACTGCCTGAGGAAGTTTTGAACTGTACAGTCAATCTTGTACAGCTCGAGGACCCTCTTAAGCCATGTATGAGGCACCGAGTCGAATGCCTTTTTGTAGCCTATCCAGACGGCGGAGAGGTTTCGACGGGTGCGTTTAACCACCTTGCCAATGACCGCTTCAATGAGGAGTGGTTCCTTGATTCCACGACCACCGCTTTGACATCCATTCTGAGCCTGTGACATCACCTGATTTGAGTTCAGGTAACGAGTGATTCTCGCGCTCAAAATGGATGTTAGTGTCTTGTATATGGTAGGTAGACACGTTATAGGGCGGTGTTTATTCGGGTCTGTGGAATCCCGGTCTTTAGGAACCAAATGAGTGATCCCTGTAGTGAAGAGGCTCGGGAGCGACTTTTGGTCGAGAGCCTCTTGAAACTGTCGGGCGAGCACAGCGTGACACACCACGAACCCCTTCAGCCAGTAGTAGTCCGTCAAGTCCCGGACTTTTCCAGTTCGGGGCCCTACGGACCGCCTCAGCAACGTCATCCGGCGTTATGTTGACGAAGTCCATGGGCGTAACATTCGCACACTGACTCGCCACAATTTCCGTCCAAGGGCCCTCGCTGTGGCTCTGACCACAGGCCGCGCCAGGATGTGATAGTGCCGGCCTGATTCGGTTCTGGGCCCGTTCTACGTACCATTGGTCGCTCCAATGATTCATAGAGCCTCTTCTGATCACTCCGGAAGAGACGATTCTGGTTGGATTGGATTCTGGAACCGTGTCGACCTAACGGTATATCGCCGAATCCGCTTCTCCCAAGCAGCGATTCTCTGCGTCAGGTCGTCTATGCGCTCCGTCAGTTTTTGCGTTATATCCGGCTGAGACAAACTGATATTTGTCCCAGCAAACGCAATCCTGACGGTGCGCACAATTCTCGGCCTATTATTGCCCGACCTGAAGCTTATCAGTCTGCCAATGAGGGCCCTTGCCTTTGCGATACGGTCCTTAATCCTTCTTCTCCAGGCTGGGATGGCGCTACTTTGTCTAGTAGCGCGTCCAGCCGTGGGAACTTTGGTGCCAATAATGCCGCCAAAAAGAATTGAGTCCGTCTCGCAAAGGTCCCGGCTGGCTTCCAAATAGGTCACCAGCATTGGGTTGAGAGCCCTCACGACAGCCCGATTCCGCTTGCTTAGGGGCATGCGCGGGAGTCCCGGTCGATTTTCGAGAGGATATTATTATTATTATATAACCAGATAAGTAATAACTAACAGTGGTTGACACTACGTTATTCAAAATCACAGTTAGGGTTATGTTCCTAAGTAAATATCTATGAGATCTTTCTTATTATATCTGAGAAATCCGATCTAAAAAATCTGAGAAATTGACAAAAATATTTCGTAGATAATCTGCCAACAATAGGGCAGCGCGGCACATTTTCGTGTTCCCGAAACATCAGAAATGATCGAATGATTCTGGGATGTGTATAGGATGCAACTTTCCGTGGCCATAAAATATTTCGCATTCCGTCCTGATGTGGACCGTGATCGCACACATTTTTCGTTGTAAAAATAAATTTCCGAAATATTAATTCGTAATATTAAATTACTACGAGTGCAGTGATAATTGCGGCCTGTTGAATGAGTGAGATAGAATATCAGAGTAAGACCGGTCATTGTCTAACATAACGTCGAAAAATGCATCATTTAAACTTTGAACCTAAGAAAATTATTTATAATAATGAGCCTATTAACAAGAAGCCCTCCATCAAGTGGGCTAATACCACACACAGTGTCGGGTTCTGATGTCTCCTTGGTTGGGCATGCCAAAAAGCACAAACCATATGTAACCCAACGAACTAAAAGACTAAGAGAGCCATGATGCGAAGATTTATTTTCGAAACTCAAAGAAGAATTGAAAATTATGATCAAAGAAATGAGTGAAAACCAAAATCAAATTCTCAATAATCTTATTAAAGGTGAAGCCGAAATAAAACTTCAGAATTCCAAAATTCAACAGTCTAATCAAGAGATTGAAAAGTCTCTACAGTTTTTATCCAATCAGTTTGATGGTTTGTTGATAAGAGCGGAAGCTCTAGAACGAGAACGCAAAGAACAGCTATTGTATATCTCTTCACTTGAAGCAAAAGTCGAAGACATGCAAAGATTGCTGAAATCAACTACTGTAGAAATTAGAAACGTACCATCTTCTACTGAAAATGATAACAAAGTGGAACTTACTAATATAGTAGAAAATACCTGTAAGGTCCTAGCTGTTGATTTCCAACCGAGTGATATTAAGGACGTTTTCCGCGTTAAGGGAAAATCGGGAACATCTACCATTGTAGTGGATTTCTTGCGAACAAAATCCAAACAGGAAGTAATTAAAAATGCTAAGCTGTATAACAAAATACACCCGAATGAAAGGCTTAATTCAACTCTTATAGGTCTATTTATATTATATTTATCCAATGGTCTTACATATAAAGGTCGCAGACTGCTGTACCTGGTGCAGGATTTTGCTTCAACCACCAAATTCAAATATTGTTGGACCAGCAACGGGAAAGTTTCACGGAATAACAATTAATAATATTATTCTGCTACACATACTTTCAATTTTGTTATATTTTATCTTTACTTATATTGTAACTCAGCTAATTTATCGTCTAAAAATAACTTAAATAATAGAAAATCTAATAAAGTTAACTCACTGATTTCCACCAAACTGCCGATATTTGTGTCATTGCAAATAAATAATAAAATTCGAAGGGATAAATAATTTGCACATAACAAACGACATGGATAATATTATAGCCGGAAAATCTTATTTATGTAGCCCAGATTCTTGCAAACCAATATTAACTGATCCCTCTAGTTACCAAACCTTTAAAATATTGACCCAAAGTATTAGAAGTATAAATAGCAACTTTAATGAATTTAAAGTTTTACTTGCCAGAATTATATATATATATATATATATATATATATATATATATATATATATATATATATATATATTAACTGAATCTTGGAATACAATTACTTCCTATTTTCCAACGATACCAAACTACGACTCGTTTTATACTAAAAATAATATAAACCAAAATGATGGATTAGTTGTATATACTAAAGATAGACTTACTTGTACTGTTGAGGAACCAGGCTTCGATGGTGCAAGTTGTCTAATAATAAAAATAAATGTTGATATACTCATAATTGCCCTATATAGATTTGCATCTTATAGAAATATTACTCCATTTATCGAATCGTTGGATAAGCTCTTGTCCTTACACAAATCTTATAAAAATATAATTATATCGGGGGATATAAATATAGATATAAAGCATTACAATGAGGATCAAAATTCTCATGGTTATTTAAATTTACTTTCTAGCCATGGATTTCTCATTGGTCATACTTACCCAACTAGAGGAGCAAACTGCCTAAACCATTCTATGGCCAGTACTAAAAGATCAGTAACTACTTTGGTTTTAAATACACCGCTCACATATCATACAGTAGTCATCTCATGTTTGGATTTAATATATAAAACTACTAAAAAAAGGGACTTTGTAATGAATAAATTTAATTACGAAGGGATTCTCAAAGATTTGGATGCAACCAGTTTTGAAGAAATTTTTACGTCCATGGATGCAAGTTGGGCTGCTGACAGACTCGTAAATATTCTTTCAAATTACCTAGCTAGCCATTCAACTAGAATCTGAGTACACCGTAGATTTCGTTGTCTTAAGCCCTGGATCACACCAGGGCTGCTACGTTGTATCAGAAACCGAGACAGGATGCACTCTAAATGTAAAGCAGAGCCCAAAAGATGAGATTATGCAAATAATATAAAAAGGTATAAAAATGTTTGCAACGATCTGCTTAAGAGATTAAAAAGAAGTAATGAACAAAATGAGCTGAAAAAAGTATTCTAATTATCCTAAAAAGACCTGGGATACCATTAAAAGTATTGTTCATATAAATAAACAGAAGACTATACCCAAAGACCTAATGCGTAGTTGTGACACCCCTCAAAGTTCTGTTGAGCATATTAACAACTTTTTCGCTAATATTGGGAAAAAATCAAGCAAATAAATTAGTTAATGATCGTACAGATGACCAAAGAACCACATCTAACTTGAATGCATCCTCTCCTCTAAATTTCATGACCATGCTTGAAGCTACTAGTGAAGAAATTAAAGCCATTATTATAGGGCTTAAAAACGACAGCGCTACTGGAACGGAATATCCAAAAATATATATACATAAACTTTTAAAAATTTTTAACAATCATATAGTACCCGTCTTGACACATATTGTTAACCTATGTATAACCTCAGGTGTATTTCCACAAATATTTAAAATATCTATTATCTATCCTATTCATAAATCTGGACCAAGAAACTGCATCAATAATTACCGCCCAATCTCAGTATTGCCAGCCCTATCAAAAGTTATAGAAAAGGTAATAAATAAAAGATTGATAAGTTTTTTGGAAAATAATGCTCTTCTATCAAGCAATCAATATGGTTTTAGAGCTGGCAATTGTACTTCTGATGCAGTTATTAACAGATTATTTATTTATTTCTCAGCAAACTGATAAGAAAAACAAATGTATAGGAGTATTCTTAGATATTGCGAAAGCCTTTGATACGGTTACTTCTCCTATACTTCTAGATAAAATGCATAAAATTGGTATACGCGGAAAACCATTAAGCCTGTTTGAAAGTTATATTTCTCACAGAAGGCAAAGGGTAAAGGTTGGAGACCTGACTTGTCTAGATTCTGCTATCACTTATGGTGTGCCACAAGGCAGCGTCCTCGGCCCTAGTCTCTTTATAATATATATATATATATATATATATATATATATATATATATATATATATATATATATAGGTGAATTATGTAATCTTAATGTGAATAATTGCAAGATCTTTACATTTGCCGATGATACAGTGCTAGTTTTTCATGGTAAAACTTGGGAGGAAACTAGAATCAAAGCAGAAATAGGATTGCAACAGGCAACACAATGGTTTCAGAAAAACACACTGACACTAAACGCGTCAAAAACTAAGTTCATTACTTTAGGTATAGCACAAAATAACATTCCTAGTAACATACACATTCAAGCCCATACTTGCGATAAACTTCATTCATATATAACACCATGTCAGTGTATATTATTAGAACGTATAACCACAATAAAGTACCTTGATGTAATTTTGAATCAAACCTTAACGTGGATACCACAAATGAAAATGATATCAAAAAAACTGATTTATATTTTCAAAACGTTGCGGCATGTTGCTGACATTGAACTTCTAAAATCAGTCTACCATGCCATGGTCCAATCTGTAATATCATATTGCATAAGAGCGGGGGAGGTGCTAAAAAATCTCATATAATAAGAGTTGAAAGGGCCCAACGCGCGTTACTTAAGGTATCACTTTTAAAACCTACCGATTTCCTACTGTTGAATTGTATGCTATGTGATGTGCTGACGGTAAAACAACTGTACGGAGTTGATACGATCTTATCCCAACATAATAAAGTCTCTTATGACCCAAAGCAACCCCAAACGCGAAGAAAGGACAGAGTGTGTCCTAATATTCCCTTTAGGACTCACTTTATTAAAAAGTTTCATGGTTCATTGGTCTTTTCTATTAATAAAATTAAAAGAATGATTAATATACATCCGCTTAATAACCACAATTGCAAAAAAACATTGACAGTTTGGCTTAAATCACAAACCTATGATGACATTGAAGATGTATTTTCAATAATAAACATAAGCTGAGTTCTAAAATTTAAACTTAAATTAAAATAAAACACTTTTAAATAATTATAAGCACCATATTAGCACGATATCAAAAAGTAGTAATTTGTCAAGCATTTAAGTGTAATCCTATGTTAATTTACTTTAAGGAAGAAACTAGCAGTTAAGATACAGGCTTGGCCTAGTTTAAAGCAGCAGTTCTCATCTTTTAGTGTACACTCTTCGTTCCAATTTACCAAATATTAAAATTTAATTATATAAAATTTCAATTATCTGTATAATTAAATACACAACATAACGTACATTCTAAGAAATGTTCACAGTCTTAGTGGTGAAACTTGTATTTGTTCGAATGAAACAATATCTTATGCATTCAAGTATCTATTGATTAAAAAAAATTGTACTACCCGAAACTTTAATCTTAAGGATAAGATAATAAGTGTACCATATTTTGTTTTATCAATAAACATTATTATTATTATTTTAAAAAAATCGTCATACTAAAGCAAACTAAGTTTGACCCTTACCGACACCTATGTGCTCGACAGTGAAGGAGAACATTGTGGAGAAACCTAAATGTCTAAAGAATAGAAACTATCGAGGACATGTGAACTCCGTCAATACGCACTGGAGCAGCACAACATACTGAACGCTCCATAATTTTCTCAAAACCCATGAAACGTACATAGACTGTAAACTTATTTAACTTTATAGTTTAATATTTATTTATCTATATACGGTGATAATATTATATATTTAACGTTCTAAGATCTTGTTGTTCGTAAAAATAATATTTATCAATTTTTCTCTTGAAAATACAGACACCTTTTTATTACCTTATCGCTGGAAGATGCCTTAAATATTTAATACGAACTAACCAATGACGCTACTATTTACGACCATTACCGCTTATGTACTCTAAAGTGGTCGTTAAAGAATAATACTGTACTTTGAAATCGGTTACAGCTATCTTAAGTTGCTTTCTTTTTTAACTCTATTTTTATACTTTTTTTATGTTGTTTATCATCGTCATTACAAACCTCTAGAAGTCTACTTCCGTGCACGGGCCTCCTCCAAAGATCGTCAAAAAACACACTTTTTGTAGCTGTGCTTCGCGTAACTGTTCCAGTCTGGTAACAAATATCAGACCGTAAGTCCAGTGCTGGACGTCAGCTTGTGCTGTCGTAGTAGTCGACCCCTTCCTGCTAAAGTTATAATACGTAATGCAGCCTTAAAGTTATATTCTAAGAGATATTCTATTAGAAGCTTCGGAAAAAGGCTCGCCTTGTAGTCTAGTGCGCTTTACCTAAGAATAAAAAGCGAATTTGTTCTATGTCCAAGAAGTGGCGTTGATGAGATTGCGGATGTATGCGAAAAAGTTTCCTTGGTACTGCCAATGTGCGGCGAAACATCAAGGATTTTATTCAGTGCAGGTACGACATAACCCATCTTTGACCCTGCGAGGCGGGTATTCGTAGCCATTTTGCTGTGTAAAAAACTGGTCATTACCGCAATTTATGAATATGATAAAAGAACTTGGTAAGTCGAAACCAGGGTTTTATTTTTTAAATTCTCACTAGCAGCCCGGAGGTCAGAAAGTTTGCGGTGTTTCACAGCCGTGCTTACGAAAAACAGTCGTTGGCCCCACGCATTATCTTTCTCCAATCATCGCGCATTGCCGTCTTATCAGACTATTGGAAAAAGGGAATAGAGTGCACACTCGTGCACTATAATCCTGACCTGCTCAGATGGCTAATCTTCATTGAGATAGGCCGTCGTGACAGAAAATTTCTATTAGTTGAGATTTATAAAGAGTTCACACTATGACAAATTCTTCTGTACCTAAAATAATTTAATACCTTAGTTATGTAACGATATCAAAAAAATGCTATCAGTTTTATTAGATTTTAAAACCAAACTGGTGAATAGCAATATTGCGAAGCCTAGGCGAGTCGCTAGTATGATTTGGTAATTTGAATAACATGCGTAATTTAGTTATTTCAAAAAAGATATGTCTTCGTATCTTTTTTCTATTCATCAGTTATTATATTGTAAGAAATTTCAATGTAAACCTACATGAAAATATTTTAATCCCACTTCTGACTTTAGAAACTATTCCACTTCTAATATTAGAAATTATTCTAAAGGTTAATTGTTAAAAATAATAAAACTGTGAGAGCGGATGTTCAACTTGCTCTCTTGCTTACGCAATTGATCATTGTCCGGAATAAGACAGTGTACAGCACTACACATTCGGTATAGAGCAAATACAGTTTGACCAACCGTAATATGTACCAGACACAATCACACATTGGTGGACGTGAACGTGAAGGACACAATTACATGACAACACCAAAGTATGCAAAGCAGCAGCTACACTACTCCTCTCGATGTAACACCGGGCAGCCTCTCAGCAACACGATCTTCCTTGCTCACACTTCAAGAACTACTACACGAATAGAACCGCATCACTTGTGTTATTTGGTCAGAATCTCCGTGTAGAAGTAATGTTTAAGCCCAACGGGCATAATAACGGTATGAGACTCGTAGAATTACAGACTGATCCGTCTTAGTCGCCTGTGCGATACTTTATACTGCTATAACAAGTGTTCGTATTTACTTTTATTTTTTTACCCTAATTCCCAACAATATATTAATTCGTTTTTTTTTTTCATAGAAACACGATAATGAAACAGTTTTTGGTCTTGACGACCTAATATTTCAGATATTGACTTATACTCAAATGTGGTGAATTTATTTCCATTTTATGATAAATAAATAGTATTTTAGATAAAAGATGACGCTGCAAAATTTTTTGCGTACTTCATCTTAACAAATGTTGAGAACATACCCATTCAAAGCAACAAATTAATAATATATTGATATAAATAGCAGAAGACCCCTGGCATTGCTCTATATCTGTTCGTGTAGTTTCATCACAATCGGTTCGCGATTCCGAAGATTAGCCCAGACCGACTAACCGATAGCCAGGTAGACAGACAGTCAGACAAAAATTAAAAAATTGTTATGGCATGTCTTTTTGGCATGTAAATAACCCCTCAGCTTAAAATAAGGAAGTTATTTCAATATTGCAGTCAGACACTTGAATTTTATTTGTATGCTGGTAGAGATGTCATAAAAATATAATAATCTATATAGATTATTCAAAATGTCTTTTCCTTAATTTCATAAATTTCTTTACAGGAACTTAATAATAAGTTTTATGCTTAGTCTTTTATCATTTATGAATAATTCTTAAAGTTCTAGGTAACAAAATCATCAAAAATTACTGGAAATTAATGTAGTCGAAAGTAATTAATGAAGGGAAAGTTTTAACGAGATCTTGATTAATATCTTAGAATTGGAAAACACTTGCCAAAGCTTTAATTCTGCATCCACTTAATTAGCGAATGAATATCATGTATATTCATTATATGTATATTTTTTCATTTTATTGTTATGATTACAGACACTCCAAAGTAGCGTTAACAACGTGTAGAAAAAAATGTATATTTAAATCTAATAAGCATTAGCTTTCACTGCAAAGTAGTTAAATACTTCTAACATTATAAATTAAAATATTTTAGTATGGTGTGTATAACCTTTTGACATTCACCGACAAATATATTACACGAAAATTGCCAGTAACATTAATTATTACCGAATCGCTAGGACCATATTTATTGATTTCAAGGCCTTGAGTGATGGGTATTTCCCAAGGTAAATTGGAACAAGACGCAGATAAGTCTGAATTTCATAAGTTTGACGGATAGTTAATTGAAGTAGCAATAGAACTGGTAATAAAGCTCGAAGGAGAACAACCAACGGAAAGATAATTACTAGGGTGATCGATTTCTTGTTAAAACCAGTAAGTATTTCCATAGTTACTGGTTTTAACAAGAAATCAATGGATGAGTGCTGCTATCTGCTTGGGATCCTATAATGAACAAAATTAAATCCAAACCCAAGCATACCACTGCAAGACTTCAAGATACTGTAAGCTCATTTTGCGTAAATCGAACCAAAAATTAATATTCAAAAACTGTAGGTAGCCGGGCTGACCGTGACATCGGGACGTCAAACATCTCAGTCCCCCCCCCCCCCTCCACCCCTCCACCGTGACCATGGGTTGATGTAAAACTTCCGAAACGTCGGAATTAAAAAGGTAAAATAATCGCGATAAAATCCGTAAATATAGTTTTATTATACAAGAGGTAACCTGAAAATTGGCTTTGGAGTACTCTTAATGGATAATAATCAACGAATCTCATAAGCGTTAGGTGGTAGTGCAAAGTGGCGCGAAAAGTATATATAAACCACATAAAACCTTTTTAAAATTAAAATATTAATTTTCACAGTAATATTAATTATCACAGTATCGCTAGAACAATATTCAATAATCTCAATAGTGCCTTGAGAGATGGGTATTTCTCAAGACAAAATTGAACAAGACGGATATCAAATCTGAAGTTCATAAGGAAGACGAAGTTGTTAAATGAAAAAGCAATAGAACCGGTAATAAATCAGGAAGGTGAACAATCAACGGGAAAGAGAGTCTCTGGGGTGATAGCTTTTTAGTTAATTCCAGTAATTAGGAAAGAATACCGATAAAGAGTGATGATCTTATACACTCGGTAGGAATTTGATGATCAAGACAGCGACGTACCGCGCTTTACTCTAATTTATGGGATACCCTATGTTGAGCAGTAGGCTGTAAAAAAATTGATGATTATGATGACGAAATACAATAACTAGATTGCAATACTAAACTACAATAGCCTAGGAGCAAAGAAAAGTGCTGCCGTAAATTTCATCGTACGCGAGAGCTCGAGTTCGATACTACTCCCGTTAGCACCCATGAAATTGTTAAATGCAATTTTAATTGCTGATTTACCACGTATTTGGTGGTGAAGGAGGGCATCGTGAGTTAATCTTTTTATTTTGTTAATAATTTTGTTAATTTTGTTCCAAAGCATAAGATAAATGTATTTTTGGATGAAAATCTGTGGCCAGAAGGAATTTCTTTTCGTAAATTTATTGAGTTCAGAGTTAATAGGTCACAAAACCCGAGTAAAAATACACACGCTGAGGCTTAAAATACGTTATAATTATAATATAAGAAAATAAAATTATAAAAATTTTTGAATAACTATATATATATAAGACCTAAAGTACAAAATTATAAACATAAAACATCACCTATATCTACTTAAAAAAAAACACAATACACGTAGAAAATAAATATGGTTTTTTATTCCGATATGAAAATTAAACTAGTTAGTTTCAACTGTAAATCTGTCATGAGGTCAGTGGAAGGGATAAGAGAGTTACGTAAGTCTGCACATGTGATTGCTTTGCAAGAGACTTGGCTCTTGCCTCATGATGTTACATTTATCTGTACCATTGACGAAAATTATGAGTTCACAAGCAAATCTGCGGTAGACACTTCGGTTGGTATTCTGCGCGGGCGTTCGTACGGCGGCGTTGCAGTAATGTGGAGGAAGGGTGTATTCTCGTCTGTAGAGGTGGTCCCTTGTAAAAGTGTGAGGCTTGCGGCGATTAAATTGAGTGTAGAAGATCGATGGTCACTAGTGTTTTCTGTGTATATGCCGGTAGATAGTATGATTAATTTGAGTGAGTTTACAGAGGTTTTGGGTGAAATTAATGCCGTGATTGAAAGTAGTGAAATAGAATCGATTTTCAATCTCAGTGATTTTAATGCTCATCCAAAAGAACAGTTTTTCACGGAACTAATGAACTTTTGTGAAGAGCGAAGTTCGCTCTGTGCAGACGTGATCAAGTTGGAATTAACTTCAAATACTCACACTTATGTTAGTGAAGCGCATAAATGTACGCGATGGCTTGATCATTGTCTTACTACTGAGGCAGCTTGGCAATGTGTAAATGAAGTAAAGGTTAATTATGACGTATACTGGTCGGATCATCTTCCATTAGAAGTATATTGTGAGCTATTTAGGTTGCCTACTAAGATGAAATGTAATAAAAATACCTGTAATATGATAAGATAGGGGGAGAGGAACAGCGAACAAATAAATCATTATCACGATATTTGTAACAATAAATTAAAAACTATTAATCTCCCAGATCTATTTAGATATTGCACTGATCAAATATGTAGTAATGTGAGCATAAAGCACATATTGATATTTTATATAGCTCTATTGTTAATATATTAGGAGAAGCTGCAGTAAATAGTCATAAAGTACGTTGCTGTAATAAAAGAAAAAATATAGCTGGGTGGAACAGGCATGTAAGGGAAATACATAATGAAGCTCGAATTTGTTAGCAGATGTGGATTCTATATGGCAAACCTACATCTGGCGTTTTGTATGAAAATATGTGTGAGACCAGAAAGCGTTTTAAACCTCGACTTAAGTGGTGTCAAGATAATGAGACACAAATCAAACAGGACATTTTGGTCAAACATCATAAGTCAAAAGACTTCAGGGCATTCTGGAAACACACAAAAAAGTTTAATACTGAGTTATGTGTCCCAGCTAGCGTCCTGGGTTAACATAAGCCAGCTAAGATAGCTGAATTATTTAAAGATCTTTTTAAGGTTAAGTCCTCAATTGTTTCGAGCCAGCAAGTGCTCAATGTTGAACAAGAATTAAGTAGAAAATATCACAGGGTTAAAACTGAGGATATAGTTAGTGTAATAAATGGGATGAATAGGGGTAAATCCCCTGGTCACGATGACCTCAGCATTGAGCACTTGCAGCATGCGGGTGTGCATTTGCCGAGGGTGTTAACTCTATTGCTTAACCTATGTCTAGGTCATACGTACTTACCTGGAGAGCTTATAAAAACCATAGTTGTACCAATATTAAAAAATAAGACTAGTGATGCCTCCGTTGGGTCCAATTATCGCCCAATATCTTTGGCTACTGTAATTGCAAAGGCACTGGACAGTTTGCTTGACCAGCAACTCAGCCAACACATTCACCTACATGAGGCTCAGTTTGGTTTCAGGCCGGGGCTTTCAACTGAAACTGCCATATTGCGACTCAAGCATACTGTCCAGTATTACACTACGCGAAAAACGCTGGTTTATGCATGTTTTTTGGACTTGTCGAAGGCGTTTGATCTGGTTTCGTACAACGTTTTATGGGATAAGCTTAACCAGGAAACTAGCACACCCAAGGAAGTGATAAACCTTTTCAAATATTGGTATCACAACCAAACCAACTGTGTGAAGTGGGCTGGCTCGTGTTCGTCGAAGTACAGGTTGGAGTGTGGGGTGAGGCAGGGCGGCCTTAGCTTCCCTCAACTCTTCAACCTGTACGTCGACGGTCTGATCGTTGAGCTCAGTGATGCCGGAGTCGGCTGGTCAATCGACGGTCATTTTGTTAATAATATGAGCTATGCCGACGACATGGTTTTGCTGAGCCCATCGATCAAGGCCCTAAATACGCTGGTTGGCATCTGTGAAAGGTACGCGGCGGCTCATGGTCTCAGATATAATTCTAAAAAGAGCGAACAACTCGTTTTAAGGGTGGAAATAAAAACCTAAGTCTGTCCCTCATGTTAGACTTGGAGGAGTTACACTGAGTAGAGTCACCAAATTCAGATATCTGGGACACTGGGTCGCCGAGGATCTCTCTGACGAGTATGATGTTGAACAACAACGTAGAGCGTTGGCAGTGAGGTGTAATATGCTTGCCCGCAGGTTTGCTAGGTGTACGAATGAAGTTAAGATAACATTATTCAAAGCTTATTGTCAGACATTCTACACCTGCAGTCTGTGGGCAAAGTGTACCCGCCGAACTCTTAATGCGCTACGTATTCAATACAACAATGGACTCAGGATGTTGTTGGGGCTGCCACGATTTTGCAGCGCATCACGCATGTTTGCCGAGGCACGCGTGGACACCTTTGCAACAATATTGCGCAAAAGAATAGCCTCCCTGATGCGTCGCGTGCGAGACAACACTAACAGCCTCCTAGCTTCCATATATGGAAGGCAAGATTGCCCTATGATGAGGCACTGGAATACAGTGCATATGGGTTCCAGGCCCAATATGTTTAAAAACAAATGATAATATATAATAATTTGTATTCTGTAAATTTACTAACCCCTAGTTTTAAGTGTACGAACAAAGTGGATGTAATTACCTGAATAATGAATAAATAATAATAATAATAATCTGCATTTATATTTTATTTTATTTTAAAAAACGTTACCCCCAACACCAGGACTTTCTCCTGTATCGTGAAGGCAGTTTACGAATATAAACTGCACGAAGACAAAAATCCAGACCTAGAACAATTATTTGTAGACCATAAGAATACTTGTTTCATGCGGGACTCGAACCCATTGCCGTCAGCGCTGCAACTCAATACTAAGCCAGTGCGCCACGGAGCCGTTATTGTATATTTGAGAAAAGCATCGCGGTTGATTTATTACCCCATAAGATTCTCAGAAACGGAAGTAAGCGCTATGCTTATTAGTGGGAATACGATGTTATACTTTTTACTTTTTATTACTTTTTACGATTTTAGTTGAAAGTATTAAATTGTGATAAAACGGTTATGAATGAGTCATTCTCTTCTATTTTCACTTTTTTAATAATAATATCGTAATATCAAAGATTTAGAAATTGTTTCCTAATAATTTCTAATAATTATTCTCTTATGCATGTTTTCTATAATATTCCTCTCTTGGTAAAATATTTCAAATTTGTCTGTGTGTATGTAATTTGTAACAAAAAATATAACTTATAAAAATAATTTGATTAAAAAAAATATAAGTGTAAATTTTAATTTATATACAAATAATCAATGAGAATATCATTGCCATGTCTCTTAATATTTAAACAATATCAATAAACATTTATAAGAGATGAAATAAGTATAAATGAGTTGTAAATTGATAGCTCGCTGAGCTAAGCGCTGAGCTAAGCTGAGCATTTTTTAAATCAATTTAGCATAATAAGACAATAGTAGTTAACAAAAAACAAACATAATTTACAAGGGATTTAGACGGTGGTATAAAAGAATTAATTTTCTTTCATCTTGGATAAATGCGTACTCGTAATTTATTTTTATATTTATATTTTAACTTAGTGATAACATTGACCTGATACATAAATGTCACGACTTAAGTATACAACACCTTTTATTTGTATATTACACTTGTATATTAATTTATTACTCTAACTAAATTAAATTTTTCTATAGGTACTTAATGATACTATATTTTGGCTGTAATTATTTGTAGGCAATACGAATCAAGTTAATACGATCACATAGTTGCCGCATGCGAATATTTAATGTCTATGTCACATCTATGCCGGTAGATGGTGGGCACACTACGCTTGATGTGGTTGTCTAGTATTTTTGCTTAGAACATATTGCACAACAACTTTAGTAATTTCGACCAAGAGGTCAATCGGGGGATCCAATTCATAGGCGAAAGTAAGGCATAGGAAGGTAGGTTAGGACAATTGATAAGTACTTCACAGTTAATAATTTTCTAGGAATTTTTTTAAGTTCTTATCAAGGTCGAAATCGGCTTAGAAATAACTTCCGTCCTACTGACAGGTAGTTTTTTAATGACCTCTGCAATCGTCTTTCATAAACTTGTTTCATCATCATCATTATCATCATTACAGCCCTTCACAAATCCACTGCTGAACATAGGCCTCCTCCAAAGAATGCCACAAAGCACGGTCCTGAGCCACCTGCATCCATCGACTTCCTGCATATCTTACCAGGTCGTCACTCCATCTAGTGGGGGGACGCCCTACACTTCGCCTGCTGGTACGAGGCTGCTACTCGAGAACCTTTCTTCCCTAGCAGTTGTCGGTTCTTCGAGCTATATGGCCGGCCCATTGCCACTTCGGCTTACTAATCCGTTGGGCTATGTCGGTCACTCTGGTTCTACTGCGGATATCCTCATTTCTGAGTTTATCACGCAGAGAAACTCCGAGCATAGCCCTCTCCATAGCTTGCTGAGCGACCTTGAGCTTCCTCATACGGCCAGCAGGGAAGGACCACGTCTCAGTTCCGTATGTCATCACTGGCAACACGCACTGGGTGTACAGTCTCGTTTTCAAGTTTTGAGGTATACCTGACGAGAAAATATGCCGTAATTTCCCGAACGCTGCCCAACCTTGTTTGCAGCGAAAATATTACTAGCAATATCTACAGACCCTATTCTGTAGGCAAATCGAAAACTAATGTACATAGCAGTCTTAGCAGTTTTCTACTGTTTTTGTACTAATTTTTACGTATAAAAGTGAAAAATCGTGCAAAGCATTTATTTCAAAGTTTTTTTGACGCAATGCTACAAATACCTAATATACGAAAATAGGTACTTATAATAAATTTAGGGAAAAAAAATCAGAAGACTGGCAGCAGCGTCTTTTTTATACCAACTGGAAAATAAAAAAACGAGTGTGTGTGTCTACAAATGTACTCACGTAGGAAGTTATATTTCTTTAGTGTAACCTTAAATATAGTTATCAGTTCCCACGAAAACTTGAGAGACAGTTACCCAATGAAGTTGTCGCTTTGAGGTGTCAGTGTGCTCGCGCATCGTAACAACTTCATGTTGTACTTTTTATCTGTCGGTTTGTACGCGTATCGTAAAAAAAATCTGTCTCATAATCTTTCACAAACGCCCCAAAAGAACTGTACTGGCTTGTCTTCCTAACTTTTCTATCAAATCCTTCCTTCCAATTATATGCAAAACAAAACTTATGGCGCCATCTGTTGGCCTATAACAAAAGCATATGCAAAAGACGTCGACGCGATCGATACCCACATGTAATCAAGATTCAAGACGAACTGCATCGGTAATGGCTGTTCTTTTCTAAACCTTCCAAATTAAAACCAAAGTAATTAAGCGTTAGTGAGTGTGCCGGGTCGACCCAGCTGTGTGCATAGACTATATAATCACGTAGGAGTGTGGTCAAGGAAGACTGAAACCTTCCACATCCGAAGATATTGTTGAAGCCAAGTTGAAGTTGACCGCCGCTGCCGCTAACCGTGAGTTTACCTATTTCATTTACCCTTCCTGGTGGGCCAGACTAATTTTCTCTCACTGTAGGTAAATTAAGTAGCAATTCCAAATCAAATTCTTTTTATTTTTATTTCAATTAGAAGTGTCGCGATTACTACAAAAACGGAGTTCAATCCGCGCAATTTCTATTCCAACTGTTAACATTTTTAGTGGTCCGTACGAGCGCGAATTTCCTATGGTATTTTGGGTTCAATTCATTCGAAAACTCCAAAATTACAGTTCATAGCAATTTAGCCTTAAAAAAAAAACTTTTACAAGTAAAATTTAGTAAGGTTCTTCTTTAATTGCCTTAATTTTAACGATATAGGTAATACGAAGTAATTTATTAAATTTATTTGATATATAATTTTATAATTAGGGAGAATTATTCTCTGTCGATTGCATAAATTACAATTACACGTTATGTGCCGTTTGTTGTACTTATACACGGAGGTAGGAGGTGAATAATTATACTCCACATATTCAATACTGATACGTTGTTTCAATAGGTGTAGTGTAATATATACCTATTAATAGCGTCATTATTGCTTAGTTAAAAAATTAGGTTTGTTTTTAAATTTACGGTTTTATTTGTTATAATTTCAAACATAATGACAGATAAAGCAAAGTCGAACGCTAGTGAAATTGAGAGACAACTCAAGTTGCTTACTATTCAAAGGGAATATGCATTTCGAGAAATTCAAATACTATGTGATTTATCGAAGAATATCCAAACGGACACAACTTCTGCGTCTCAATTCGAGTCTAGATTTAAGCGTATTGAGTTAGTGCGTAAAGAATTCTTGGATTATACGAATCAAATAAATGATTTAAAGTTAAAATTAAAGCCGGACGATATTATTGATATGAAGCCCGTGATTGCGTTTGACGACATGTACTACACTGTCGATGCCGCCAGGGCTGCTCTACGCGAGGGTCGCATTCGAGCCGACCCGCAATGCGACCCGGATCCGAGTTTGACTTCCGGATTTTCATACCATAGTACGAAACCATACGCGCAAGCACGCTTACCGAAACTCGAGCTACCGAAATTTGATGGAAACATTGAACATTGGCAAACTTTCTTCGATACATTTTCCACACTTGTACATGAAAACAATAATATAAGGTCAATCGAAAAGTTTCATTATTTGTTGACGTGTCTCTCGGGTTCGGCGTTGTCAATCGCAAAAGGAGTGCCAGTTACCTCTGATAACTATCAAATTGTTTTTGACGCACTTATCGAGCGGTTCCAAAACAAAAGAATTTTGGCCGCAACGTACTTAGATAAAATTTGTTGCTTCATTCCTTTGAAGTCCAGTAATTATGCCGATTTACGTAATTTAACCAATGTGTTGAATGAAACCGTTAATGCTCTTAAAGCTATGAAAATTAAGAAATTAGATGAGTTCATTTTGTTTTATTTAGCTGCGCGTGTCTTAGATTCTGATACACGTAAACGTTTTGAGGTGCAAAACGGGGAACAAATTCCCACCTTTTCTGATTTGTTGAGTTTTTTACAAAGTTATGTCAAAGTTCTAGAGGTTAGTCAATCGGGTAACTGTTCCGGGTCTGTTTTTAAATCGGAACAGTTATATAAAAATAATTTTCGTGCCACCGGGACACGAAATAGTCTCAATAATAAACAGTATCCTAAATCCACATCGTTGCCGGCGAACACTGCTATAGCTTCAAATGCTGCAAATAAAACAGCTGATTGTCTATGTTGCGGGGCAGCACATGCGCTTTTTAAATGTCCTAAGTTTCAAGAACTTGATATTTCTGAAAGATACGGCTTATTGTCTAATAAAAATGTTTGCATGAATCGTTTACGTTTAAATCATAATGCAGATAAATATTTTTCAAAAATTACATGCTCAACTTGTGGTGAGCGTCATCATTCGTTGCTCCACGATAACACTACCATTGTTGCTGTTCCGTGTTGCTCCACTGACAGGATTATCGATAAAACAGTAGTCACGGCTGACGACTTGACCGCGACTGCGAGCTCCGTGACTACCAGCGCTCACGTTGGTCATAGTCGTGCTCTCGTTTTGCTCGGCACATGTGTAGTGCGCGTGCGCGGTTGCGGTGCTCCCGCTCAGTATACTACCGCCCGCGCACTTATTGACAGTGGAGCTCAGGATAGTTTTATGACGTTATCACTCGCTCAACGTTTAGGGTTGCCCATTCGCCGCTGCAATTTAGCTGTAGCAGGTTTAGGAAAAAATGTAGTGCATCAAATAAAGGGTGAAACTTCATGCGTGGTAATGCCAACGGATTCTGATAGTCCAAACTTCACTATTAATGCCATAATAATGAATACTATAACAAGTAAAATGCCTGTTGTAGAAGTACCTTCTGAGGTTCGTGAAAATTTTAAACATATAGTTTTAGCAGACAAACAGTTCGACAAACCCACTAATATAGACATGCTGCTGGGCGCAGAGCTATTCCATAAAATTTATGATGGCCAACGCCTAGAGGTAGGTCCTGGTTTACCAGTCGCTCTACATAGTGTCTTTGGGTGGGTGCTCACTGGCAAAATTGATCACAGCTGTCACCCTCCACCTATGGTTTCTTCCCTCGTTACTTCCACCCGGCTTTTGAATGACGTGGTCAAGCGTTTTTGGGAGGTCGAAGAACCACCGAAAATATTTATATCGAACCCTGAAGATGTTAAATGCGAAGAACTCTACTCTACTCTTGTGTCACGTAAACCTGACGGTCGTTACGTCGTTCCTTTGTTACTGAAGAAGCCTTGTGATGATCTGGGTGAATCTTTCGATATGGCAAAATCACGCTTATTCAAACTCGAAAAGCGGCTTGAGCGCAATGTAGAGTTAAAAAGGGACTATTCTGATTTTATGACTGAATATTCAGATCTGGGCCATATGCAACCTGCAGACGTTGGATCAGGCAAATTTGTAATTCCGCATCATTGTGTACTCCGCCCGGAGAGTACTACGACAAAACTCCGTGTCGTTTTTGATGCAAGTGCCAGAACAACGAACGGAAAATCTTTAAATGATATCGTGTACACTGGGCCTAAGCTTCAAAATGACATTGTTGATGTACTGACAAAATTTCGTCTTCACGCAATAGTGTTCACATCCGATATTTCGAAAATGTATCGCAATATAGATTTGCGTCCAGAAGATCGAGGGTGCCAACACGTGTTGTGGAGAAACTCTCCAGCTGATCCCATGCGTGAGTTCGAATTAAATACCGTGACATACGGTGTGACTAGTTCACCATACTTAGCCATTCGTACTCTGCATCAATTAGCGGTCGATCATGCTACTGAGTATCCTCAGGCGGCTGACGTTATACGTCATGACACTTTTATGGACGACATAACAACCGGAGCGCCATCTCTTAAACAGGCACTTAAGCTCAAAGATGAACTTATTAAACTACTGAGCTGTGCGCAATTTGAGCTGCGTAAATGGAGTAGTAATTCGGCCGAGTTTATTGCAGCTCTACCGTCTGAATATTGTCAAGTACCTAGGGCCTTTTGTGACGAAAATCACGACCATATCCTTAAAATTCTTGGTATACAGTGGGACCCCGTAGAAGACTTCTTTAATTATTCAGTGTCCGGGTTCAATTCCAATTTAACAAAGCGTGCAATATTATCAAATATCGCTCGCATCTATGACCCAATTGGTTGGCTCACTCCTGTTGTTCTAATAGCCAAACTATTGCTTCAATACATGTGGCGCCTTCAGCTAAGTTGGGACGAACCCGTTCCAGCTGAGGTTGCTCACCAATGGCACAACTTCATCTCTGAAATGCAACATGTTAAACAGATTAAACTGACTCGTAGAGTTACATATGATGACGCCAAGAGTTATCAATTGATTGGGTTTTGTGATGGCTCTTCAAAGGCATATGGACGTTGTGTGTACTTGAGGACAGTTCGTGGCAACCATTTTAACACGCATCTATTGATTGCAAAATCAAAAGTTGCACCCTTAAAACCACTAACGGTGAACCGTCTAGAGCTTTGCGGTGCTGTCCTTCTAGGGCGAGTTCTTAAGCACATGCAAAACTTGCTGCGAGATAAAATCCCTCTTAGTAAAGTGATTGCGTTCACTGATAGTAACACGGTTCTAGCATGGTTACACACGGAACCTCATAAACTGAAGACTTTTGTTTCCCATCGAGTGGCGAAAATCAACGACGATGTATCAGTTGATAGCTGGCAACACGTATCGACATATGATAATCCTGCCGATCATTGCAGTCGAGGTCTTAGCGGTTCACAGCTGGCGACATGTTGTACGTGGTGGTCAGGTCCAAATTGGCTCGCTAACGGTTCCTCCACTTGGCCAGTGAAGTGCAAGTGGGAATCACAAGATTCCGTACCCGAGTTGCGCTCTACTGCTCATGTATCTCAAACGGATACTAGCTCTGCTGATTTTGACTTTATTAGTGGACTATTAGACCGCTACTCTACACTATCCCGCGTCCAGCGTGTGCTAGCTTGGTGTCTGCGTGCTGTAGCAGCGTTCAAACGAAACTATAAAACTAAGAACTTCCTGAGTGTATCAGAGCTGGAGCAGTCTATCGTCTATATGGTTCGACATGAACAAAAACTTCATCTTACAGATGAAGTCAAGGCCACCAAATCCGTTAAAAAACTGAGTCCATTTATTGATGACGCGGGATTGCTGCGAGTGGGGGGCCGTCTAAAGCACTCTAATCTACCGGCAACAGTAAAACATCCCGTATTGTTGCCAAAGGCTTCACGCTTATCCTTGTTGATCATAGATCACTTTCATGTCAATTACTTACACTGTGGTCCTCGTACTCTTCAATCGATTATTCTGCGTAGATATTGGATACTTGGCATCCGTAACTTAATTCGGTCGCATTTATCTAAATGCATAGTATGTTTTAAAGTAAAACCGGTTGCTTGTCAGCCTTTAATGGGAAATCTTCCTTCACCAAGAGTACAACCGACGCGATGTTTCCAAAATGTCGGAATCGACTTTGCCGGTCCATTTATAGTGAAGGAAAGTCGTAGACGAAACGCTCATACTTACAAGGCCTACGTGTGTGTATTCGTTTGCCTCGCGGTAAAGGCTATCCATCTTGAGGCAGTAACCGAGCTCTCGACTTCTGCTTTTCTTGCGGCGTTAGATCGCTTCGTATCACGTCGTGGCCTTTGTACCTTCATAGTCACCGACTGCGGCACTAACTTTATTGGTGCCCGCCGTTACCTTAACGAACTACAACAAATGGTTTGTAATAATAAGGATTCGCTTGAGTCTAGTCTTGCGAAACGAAACATTATCTGGCGACTGAACCCTCCTACAGGGAGTAATTTTGGTGGCATATTTGAGAGCGGTGTAAAATCAATGAAGTTTCACTTAAAACGCGTTATAGGGTTACAAGTATTGACATTCGAGGAGCTCATAACAATTCTTACTAAAGTCGAAGCCGTACTTAACTCGCGACCGTTGTGCTGTCTATCCCCGGATCCTAATGAGGTCGATATTCTTACACCTGGCCATTTTTTGGTCCATGGTTCTCTTATATCGTTACCAGAACCTGAACTCTCTAAGGAATATGTTCCACCTCGGGCCCGCTGGCAGATATTGCAAAAACTTACACAGTCTTTTTGGCATATTTGGCAACGCGATTATCTCCATACCTTACAGCAACGCGCGAAATGGTTTCGAGAACAGCCAAATATTCATATCGGAGATATTGTACTAATTGTCGATAGCAATTTACCACCACTAGAGTGGCGTTCAGGTAGAGTTCAAGACGTGCATCCCGGCAAAGACGGTGTAGTGCGCGTGGTCACCCTACGCACTACTAATGGACTCCTTAAGAGACCAGTAAATAAACTGTGTCCTCTACCTTTAAATCAATAATATATAGCTATACTTAAAAACAAAAAAAATTTCAATTTTTTCTCATAATTAATATTATAGTTTTTTCGTTATTTAGCTTGTAGGTATAGTTAGTTATTAAATTTTGTTGCCATACATACCTTTCTAATAGGTATGCAACTCAAATTCAAGTATTAATACTATTGTTAGGTAGATATTATTCAGTTTCTATTTCGTGAAGTATGTAGTTTTATACGGAGAACTGCTATTATTACTCATGAAATCTGAAACGATTTCAAGTGGGGGGAATTATGTACTGGCTTGTCTTCCTAACTTTTCTATCAAATCCTTCCTTCCAATTATATGCAAAACAAAACTTATGGCGCCATCTGTTGGCCTATAACAAAAGCATCTGCAAAAGACGTCGACGCGATCGATACCCACATGTAATCAAGATTCAAGACGAACTGCATCGGTAATGGCTGTTCTTTTCTAAACCTTCCAAATTAAAACCAAAGTAATTAAGCGTTAGTGAGTGTGCCGGGTCGACCCAGCTGTGTGCATAGACTATATAATCACGTAGGAGTGTGGTCAAGGAAGACTGAAACCTTCCACATCCGAAGATATTGTTGAAGCCAAGTTGAAGTTGACCGCCGCTGCCGCTAACCGTGAGTTTACCTATTTCATTTACCCTTCCTGGTGGGCCAGACTAATTTTCTCTCACTGTAGGTAAATTAAGTAGCAATTCCAAATCAAATTCTTTTTATTTTTATTTCAATTAGAAGTGTCGCGATTACTACAAAAACGGAGTTCAATCCGCGCAATTTATATTCCAACTGTTAACAAGAACTATAACTTCAAAAATGCAGTTGCCAACTCACCTGCCAAGCGTGGCAATTATTACAAGTGTGTCCCCCAAGAAATAACATTTACTAACTGATCAGTTTACTACTTCTAAATTTGTATAATCTTAATCAGGAAATGATCGAAGAACAATACACATTTAACAGTGGTAGAGCCAAGCGGTAGCTTTTGCTGTCGCACGGATGGGCCAGCTCGAACCGGGGTGGTACACGACCTCACAGAATACCAGCATGAAGTAGAGGTTTACCTTTGCGTTGCGCTTGGTGGTGCAGGTGGCCGGAGGCCCAATTCCCTCCCCCCCCCCCATCAACATGGTAGCGGAATTAAATAAAAGACTACCCAGGAGGTTACCAGCATCCCTGGAGAATCCCTCGCTGAGCATTCACGACCAAACTACTTAACTTCTGAGCGTGGGTGCTCAGGCTTCCCTGCGTATTCTGGGGGGGGGGGGGTGGAGGAGGGGCAATATTCCGCTCGCGACTAATGCTGCTCAGGGCAAATGGAGCAATACAATCAAGGAGACCCCTGTCACGCTATCCGTGAATTTTTTCAACATCAGGGGACTTCATTCTAACCTTAACGCTGTCCATTACCATCTAGAGACGGTGAAGCCAACCTTACTCTTTTTAATCGAGACTCAGGTGTCCTCTCCGGCTGATACTTCATATCTCTCTTACCCGGGGTACAAATTGGAACACTCCTTTGTGCCCCGGGCTGGAGTTTGCGTGTATGTCAGAGAGGACATCTGTTTTCGACGCCTCGGCAGTCTTGAAGGAACGGAACGTCTACGGGTGCCTCTATAGGTCCCATAGCGGTAATGCCGACACAGACCGACTCATCAACCACGTCCAAATGGCTGCAGACTCCGTGCTAAAACAGGTCCCATCCGCAGAGATCGTGATACTCGGTGATTTCAACGCCCACCACGCTGAATGGCTTGGTTCTCGTTAAACCGATCATGCGGGTAGATCTGTCTATGACTTTGCTTTGGCATATGGTCTAACATAACTGGTTACTTCGCCTACGCGGATCCCAGATGTGGGAGACCATTTACCTTCCCTGTTAGACCTTCTGCTGACCTCTCATCCGGACGGATATCAGGTCTCCGTCGATGCCCCTCTGGGCTCTTCGGACCATTGTCTGATCCGGAGTACGGTGCCACTCACGCTCCAATCGCAGTTGCGATCTGCAGCTTGCCGCCGTGTTTGGCACTATAGGTCAGCTGATTGGGACGGGATGCGGTCTTTTTTTGCATCCTACCCTTGGGGCTGGGTTTGCTTCTCGCCGGAAGATCCCAGCATTGTTGCCGATTCTGTTGCTGATGTGGTACTTCAGGGTATGGAACTTTTTATTCCATCCTCTGTGGTGCCCATCGGAGGCAGATCCCAGTCATGGTTTGGTCGCTCCTGTAAACTAGCATCACGCTATAAGCAGGAGTGCTACCGAGCCTGGGCTGACGCATCAACGTCTCGAGATGTAAATACCAGCGCACATTAATAGAAGTATAATTCCGCCTCCAGGTCCTTCAAAAGCGTCATTTCCAAGGCAAGGTCTGAGCACATCGGCAGAATTGGCGAGAAGCTAGTTCGCCTTCCTTCGGGAATCCGTGCATTCTGGTCTCTCGCCAAGGCTGTCCAAGAGAACTTCTGTCAGCCATCTCTTCCGTCTCTGCACAGAGAGGATGACTCACTGGCCCATGCCGCAAAGGAGAAAGCCGATCTGTTGAGCTCCCTTTTTGCGTCCAAATCGACTCTAGATGACGGGGGGAACACACCGCCGACCATCCCGCGATGTAAGTGCTCCATGCCGGATGTGCGATTTACACAGTGCTCGGTTCGCAAAGCACTTTTCTCCCTGGACGTCAGCAAGTCAAGTGGGCCCGATAGAATCTCTCCCATTGTGCTGAAGACGTGTGCTCCGGAGTTGGCACCGGTTTAACACGTCTTTTCCGGCACTCCTACTCTCATGGCGTAGTCCCGAATTCATGGAAGACAGCTTTGGTCCACCCGATCCCTAAAAAAGGCGACCGCTCAGACCCGTCCAAATACAGGACTATCGCCATCAACTCCTTGTTCTCCAAAATAATGGAAGCCATTATAAACTGCCAGCTCATGAGATACCTTAAAGGATCACCAGCTGATTAGTGACCGCCAGTACGTTTTTCGTCGGGGTCGATCAGCTGGTGATCTTCTAGTCTACTTACCTCATAGATGGGCGGAGGCAGTGGAGTCCAAGGGGGAGGCATTGGCCGTTAGTTTGGACATAGCGAAGGCCTTCGATCGAGTTTGGCATAAAGCGCTTCTTTCGAAGCTTCCTTCCTATCGGCTTCCCGAGAAATTGTGCAAATGGATCACCAGTTTCCTTGCTGATCGGAGCATCAAGGTAATAGTAGACGGTGCATGCTCTGATTTCAAGTCTATCAACGCTGGTGTTTCACAAGTCTGCGTGCTATCTCCAACGCTGTTTCTCCTGCATATCAATGATATGTTGCTAACTGGTAGCATTCATTGCTATGCAGACGACAGCACTGGTGATGCCTTATATACCGGCCGTGCCAATATTTCTCGGGAAAACGACGCCGAGTACCGGGACAAACCTGTGTCTAAAGTCGAGTCTTTGCTTAACAAAGTCTCGAATTGGGGCCGACTAAATCTAGTCCAGTTCAATCCCCAGAAGACACAAGTTTACGCGTTTAACGCTAAAAAGAACCCCTTTGTCGTATCTCCTCATTTTCAAGGCACTCCCCTTGAATCCTCAGCAGTATCGGAATCCTTGGCGTCGACATATCGAATAGTGTGCAGTTTCATGGTCACTTGGAAGGGAAGGCCAAATCGTCCTCTAAAAAGCTTGGCGTGCTCAGCAGAGCGAGACAGTATTTCATGCCGGCACATCGCTTGCACCTTTACAAAGCGCAAGTTCGGCCCCACATGGAATACTGTTCTCATCTCTGGGCAGGGGCACCCCAGTGACAGCTCCTTCCACTTGACCGCATCCAGCGCAGAGCGGTTCGAATCGTCGACGACCGAGTTCTTTCTGATCGGCTCGATACACTGGCACTGCGTAGAGATGTTGCATCTCTTTGCGTATTATATCGCATCTATCACGGGGAGTGCTCTGAGGAATTGTTCGGACTAATTCCAGCCGCTCAATTTCACCATCGCACATCGCGACAAAACTCGTGTTACCATCCATACCATCCGGATGATTGGCGGTCCACCACTGTGCGATTTAGAAGTAGTTTTCTCCCTCGCACAACTTCCTTTTGGAATCTATTACCACCAGCGAATTTTCCGGACCAATACGACTTAGGAACCTTCAAGAAAATAGCTTACACCTTTCTAAAAGTCCGGCAACGCATCTGCAATTCCCCTGGTGTTGCGGTTGTTCATGGGTGGCGGTAGTCACTTACCATCAGGTGAGCCGCATGATCGTTTGCCCCCTATTCTATAAAAAAAAAACAATACATATTTTACACTAATAACATTGTTATGGCACACGGCCACGGTCCTGTTATATATGGTCTATTACTATCATTTGGTAGAGCCAAATGATTAGAAATACAATATCACACATTAAAATAAGTACTTATAATAAATTTAGAGAAAATAACAGGTGACGGCAGCAGCTTCTTACTAATAATAATTAGAAAATAAAGAATGCGGTTGCTAACTCACCTGATAAGCGTGGCGAATATTGCAAGTGTTTACCGTATGAGGCAACCTTTCGGGAGGCCTGATTTCAGCTGTGAACTTAACTGTAAAAAGAATAAATATTATGGATGGAATATTTGTTCGCCAATATAAAAAGAATAATGATCAATAAATTATACATAATACATAATACATAAACACTCACGCCTGTCACCCAGAGGGGTAGGCAGAGACTATGGACTTCCATTTGGCACAATCCTGACACACCTCTCTCGCTTTCTCCACATCCATATACCTACGCATACACGCTCGTCGGTTAAAGGTACTCTTAATTTGGCCCATTTTCAATATATCGCCAATTTAATCGACAAACTTTCGCCTAGGGCGACCTTTCCCGACTCTGCCATTCACCTCTGCAACATAAATTTGCTTTGTCACTCTTTCCTCATTCATTCTTTCTACATAAATTATACCAGGATTAACTAATAGTTTAACGTTGCAGTTAAACTTTTACATTGTATGTCGCATAAGTTGTGGTAGTTTTACTCGTGTAAGCTCATTTAATTACTGCGTGTTGCATAAAAGCCATCGTTATTGTATAATATATCCTAATGTTACAGCTTAGTTAGCTGACTAGTAGTGTAGACAAGCAAGAGTAATTGTTGTTCAAATTTATTTGATCATTTTATTATCATGATCTATCGGTATTGAATATAAACCAGATGAACTTTGGTGGAAGCCAAAGTCCACCTGGTTACATAATAAAGTAGAAGTCTTGCGTTATTCATATTTTCGCAACAATATGGAATTTATTACGTCTTTCAAACATTACAGCATTTAATGCATTAAAAAACTTAAACAGCCGTGCCAAAACAATAATTTAAATGTCTTCTCAACTAATGAGTTATGGAAACCACAAAACGTAAAACACGTAGATAATTTTAAGTTCACGGAAGGACAAGAATTATTACATTTAACTAAGGCTACACAACAAAAACATCATTAAAGAAATCATGAGGTTTGGCAGATCTGGGGATAAACACTCGCTTAAAAATTCATAGTACGGTGGCGAACCAACTTCTATTCCCGCCGGCACTTCTGAAGTTGTTAATTACCATTTTAAATACTAATTTATTACGCACGCAAGAAACTTTGCATGTCTGAAAAATTAAAACATAGACATATAATATTTGAATTCCTTGTTTTACCTTTAATTTTTTATAAATTCAAAGCATACAAAAAAGAATAAAAAAACTTTAAAAAATCGGATGATTATTAGCTACGCCTCCATTGTTTTGTGTAATACGACCAACAAAAAGACAACTGTGGACCGGCTAAATAGTCTGGTAGTGGGCCGTTGCGCAATGTAAATGTAAACCACCTCTACGATACATGAGAAATCCTACTGTGAGTGTAGCTTTTGTTAGAGTACTGTCGTCATCTATAAAATACAACAAAATAAAACTTTTCTCTTTCCCTTTAATGGACCCACTTCCCTTAAATATGTTACCTTAACTAGGAAACATCAACTTTCACCAACATATTTAAGTTTTTTTTTTTATCTTTATTTGGAAGACTTGTCTGTAATCTATTTACAATCGACAAAATAAGTTGTTTCTTATTTAAAAAATTAAAAATACAAGTTAGTATTAAGTGTTAGGATATTTATACTGCCAAGGAGTCCGTATGGGTTGTTGCAATCCTTTACAGTGCACATATTGCTGCTTGGCGGAAGAATAAGTAAGAATCACAGCATGTCAAAATAGGTAAAGCATATCAGTTAATGCCTGCACTGCTGTATTCCGCTTTGAAGTATATAGAAAGCCAGTGTAATCACAAGTTGTGACTCTGAGGCATTACATCTTAGTCCTTAGAGGCGGCAACACAATTTATGAAAAAAATTGGCCAAATTTTTGATATATTGTTTACTTAAGACTACATTTCATTACACTTTGAATGGGCTATGTTTTATCCGCATAACATTGAGGGTAATTTTGTGAAGTCGAAAAATTGGTAGAATGAATTATTTTTGATGATTATCTCATAAAATATTTTTAAATAATTTGGCTGTAATTTTACTTAAAAATGCCCTTTCATTTTATTTTCTATCTCATAAAATTTCGAGGCATTATCGTTTTAGCATTTTATCTGCTTGATTTCAAGACTAGTTTAAATAGTTCTACGATTGTTACGTGAAAGTAATAGATCTTCAATAATTAATTTCAACATTTTTCAATATAGCCTGTACAGTTTAATGAATACTGTATTTAATTAATTGATTTATTCATTGTCAAGTCAAGTCCACTAAGGTGTACAATTAAAGTTGCAATAAATGAAGACACGTTTGGTGTTAACGGGGATATTTTTGCGACCAATTTTTAACGTGGCGGACGTAGCCGCCACACCTATAACTATTATACATATTACACACACACACACAGCTGTAATACTTAAATAAGTATAGATATGATGTAAGACACTGGACACGCGATCTAAAGAGCCAGTATATAATATATAACTATATTGTGTCCCTACACCATTCCCCTACATACACAAAGATTTAGAACACTTAACTTACACTAGGTTAACACTCGCACTTGTATACACACTACGCGAAACCGGCAGGCGTAGGTGCGGCTTGGTTTGGAACCACCTGCACCCTCACTATGGTCGGATTGCTTACGCTCTGCTTCATTACCCAGCCTCTCACTACATATTTGCGGCGGCGCCATAGTAGGTACCCCACTACGAGGACGAACACTATCACCAGTGCGGTCAACGTCCAGCTGATACATTCCAGCTTATAATCTGAATGATTGTTGACAGTCTTAGCTACTAGGCTGTTGCTCGTATTTTCTTCCTTGCTCTGGCTCCATCCCATTTTCGAACAATTCTAGATATATACGTCTAGCTACAACGAGGCAATTTGAACGAATATAGATACGAAACATCGTCTCTATACGTTACATTAACAATGATTAACAATGACATGACAATTAAAATGCTAAAATACTAAAAAGATACCTTAGTAATTACGTACCTTGATCTATTGCAAAATACATGCTATGCAACTCGCAACTATGTAGCATATTAAAGTATAAATGTTTGCTAAATATTATTACAGCTAATTATAGTACATAAAGTTTACTCTTTAGAGTTCTACAGTAAAGCTTAAAATATAACATTGGAATTTTTCTAATTACTATATTGGATTACTATTTAGGTATTAATATTACCTAAATCATAACAACTAATAAAAGAAACAATTCACAATTGAGTAAATTAAACAGACAGGTTGTTACACTTAATACGTGGCGAAGCTTGCGAAGACAGTTATTAAGTGGCGAAGCTTGCGAAGACACTTATTGATTTCACGATGTCTGTCCGTCTGTCCCACGATTATCTCGAGAACGGTTTTGAATTTTCAAATTCTGTTTCCATCAATCGATTACTGATCACCCAGGCATCTGAACCTCCTATTTTGAAAATGATTGCTTAACGGCAACTGTTAGAAACCGCTACAAAGCTGATTGCTTCGCCACTTTGCTATGCTGTTAGCTTGCTAGGTTTATTAATGATGTAGGTCAGAAATCGAACCTAAGACAATCGTAATCATAACCACTAATCCTAAGTAACGATGACACGTTCTACTTAGAATAGAATAGATTACAATGCAAAACGTACTGGCGTCTTGATAACGCGGCCATATCGCGTTGTTTTTGGAATTAAAACTTTGCTAGAAGTGTCTGCGTTATTTATGCTAATAAAACTATCGTTACAACTATCGTCACGAAAATTATTGTTATTGCTTAAATCGTTTTCGTTCAGAATATGCGTGGGTTTTAACCTATCCATAGAAATAGTACTTTCTTTTTCTCCTATTTTTATGACAAAAGTTTTCCCTCTCCTGCTTATGACGCATCATAAGGTGGTTGAAGAGATATTTGCATCAAATCATTCCGAACAAATACATATTTACAATTATCTAAACTACTAGGAATAAAATAAAGAACGTGGATTACGGTGGCACGGTGGACTCGGATTCAAATTACGTATATTATCCCGTAACGTTTGTAAATATTCCGAATCCGTTATGCAAAATTTCGCATCTTCGAAGAAATCACCCGGTAATCTGATTGATTTACCGTAAGTTAATTCAGCTGCGCTCACACCACTGTCACTTCTAGTAGCAGTGCGCAGACCTAACAGCACTACTGGTTATTCATCTACCCATGAACTGTTGCATTTTAAGCGTGCCATTAAAGCTACTTTTAGTGCTCTATGGCAACGCTCAACCATGCCGTTACTCTGTGGATGATAAAGCGTGGTGCGCAATTTGTGAATACCTAAGTATTTCATTAACTAGTGAAAGAGGTTACTCTCGAACTGTCTACCCTGGTCGCTGGTCAGCTTCGAAGGGCATCCGAAACGAGAGATCCAACCTTCAAACACTATTCTCGCTATAGTATCCACTGTAATGTTCTATACCGGAAAAGCTTCGGGCCATCCTGTACACCGGTCTATCATTATTACACAGTATCTATGATCGTCAGCCGAAATAAGTAATGGCCCTACTATATCTATGTATAAATGCTGAAAACAATCGGGTCGATCCAACTGCCCTACACCCGATACAGTGTGCCTTGTAATTTTAACCTTTTGACAATTAAGACATGCCCGTGCTCACTTTGCTACATCGCGATCCATATCTGACCAAAAGAACTTTTTTTGATTTAGTTTTTGGTTCTTTTAATGCCAGGATGACTGAGGTCATGCACGGAATGAAATGCTGACTGCCTGTATTGTATCGGTAAATAAGGTCTAATATTACTTGATGATATTTCGCAATACACAGGTTTCTCACAGCCGGGCAAATGACATTGCTTAAACTGCAAGTTGCTATCCGACACTTATAATGCTTGTTGTAGGTATTCGTCACTAGCTTGTTGTATTGCGATATCCGTGTAATCTAACATTGTTGGGCAATTTACTGTCTCTATGCGCGATAAAATGTCGGCCACTACGTTTTGTGTTTCGCTAATATGGCGAATATCAGTGGTAAACTCGCTTATATACGAGAGATGTCGGACTCTCCTCGGACTTTCCTTATTGTTACCGACTTTATGGAATGCCTACACTAGCGGCCTATGATCCATAAAAATTGTTTGAATGGGACTTTCTAATAAAATTTTAAAATGTCAGACGGCCAAATAAACTGCTAACAATTCCCTATCATAATTTGAGTATTTATTTTCAGACTCAGACAACTTTTTTGAGAAAAAACCAAGTGGTTGCCAAATATTATTTACCTTTTGTTGTAATACTGCGCCGATACTAGTGTTTGAAGCGTCGGTCATCAGCGCTAAGTCCGAGTCGGGTGAAGGATAATGAAGCGTAGTGGCGCTTTTTAGGCTCTCTTTACACTTTAAAAATGCCTCGTTAGTCTTATCAGTCCAGTCAATTAAAGTTTTATCGCGCATTTTTAGTATTTTGCAAATTCGCGTTAAGTTCTGCCTGATAGTCGGACGCCTTAGGAATATGAGATCGGTAAAAATTCAACATACCTAAGAATCGGCGTAGCTGCTCGACGGTTTCCGGTCTCGGATAACTGACGATAGCCTGTACTTTGTGGTCAAGGGGACGTACTCCCTCCGACGACACTTCATATCCTAAGAACTCTAACTTTGCCTTACTACTGACTATGCAGACACTGGCGATGATGACGTCATCGAGGTAAATGAATAAGAAGTCAAGCTCTTTGAGGACCACCGAATCCATAAATCTTTGGAACGTTTGGGCTTCGTACCTCAATCCAAAGATCATGCGCGGAAACTCGAACAATCCAAAGGGTGTAAATATGGCAGTCTTCTCAATATCCAATTCTAGCACTGGAATGAAATGATACGCCCGTTTGAAATCTAATCGGGTAAATATCTTTTTATTACCGGTTAACACGTACTTAAAATTTTGCAGCCTTGGTATAGGATAGCGGTCGTGCTTAGTTACCGCATTTAACATACGGTAGTCGTCACACGGACGAATGGCCCCTTTTTTTTAAGGACAACGTGTAAAAGGCTTGCCCATGCACTTTTAGATGGTCTACATATTCCTAGATCTATCATAAGCTTGAACTCCTCCTTAACCCGCTTGTACCTGTCCGGAGGTAGAGGCCTACCCATCGTATGGATGGGTGCGCCTGTTGTCTCGATGAAATGACATACGGAATGCTTAGGAGTCTCCTTATAAGACACAGGCTTAGTCAAATCCGGGTACTTAAGTAACATATCGTGCCATTCATTTTTACTATCTATGGTTCTAATAGACGACTCACCGTTACTATTGTACATTACAATGGAAGCGAGAACAGTTAGATGCGTAACTTGATCTCTTAATTTCCGCGCGTGTAAATCTACCAACAGTTTATAATAGCTTAGAAAGTCGGCGCCGATTATATGCTGTTTAACGTCCGCTATAATAAAAGACCATCTAAATGCTCTCCTTAAATTAAAAGTTAAAACTAGAGTACGCATACCATAGGTTCTGATTTCCGTTCCATTCGCCGCATATAACTTATAATTATCACTCGCGATAGGTAACGACGCACAATTTTTCACCGCAGGAATCACAGATACGTTGGCACCCGTATCAATTAAAAACTTAAGTCCGGTAATTTTTTCGAAAATGCATAGGCGGTTATTATGCAAACCGATACATGCCTCCGCCCCTGGCTGTATTGTATCTAGTTTCCCTGTGCGGACGGCGTAGGTGGCTTCGTTCCAGCCCAACTGCAAAGATCGACGCACTTCACGGCCTTGGGACCATAATGATGATGGTAAAAGCACAACCAGTTCGGGTTCTTCCGGGACATACTGCCGCTGCGTTGACGCGATCCTGATCGCCCCGGCCTCCCACTGTCACTTGAGTTATTATTGCGTTGGTTCGACCTCGACCGACGTAGTTCTGCTATTTCGATCTGCAGTTTACCCGCACTGACCTCTAAATCGCTGAGCTTGCTGGATGTAACGCTGCTGACTTCGGCAATTTCGGCCGGCCTGGTCGCTTCCATCACCTTATCCGCCACCGTCGCCAGGCTTTCCAGGTCCTTTACCTCAGTGACAGCTAGAAAAACTTGTACGGCCGTGGGTGAATGTCTGGTCCACATAACCTGGAGTGTAGCGTCTGGAATTTTATTACTCGCGAGGTCTCGCATCCGACGTAAGAGCTGCGATGGCTTTTGAGTGGTGAGCTCCATCTCCCCCAGTAGTTTCTGAAATTGTCTGGTCTCTGACTCCTCAAACACCTACAGAAGCCGATCCTTCAACGTCTGATACCTCCTTTCAGATGGCGGCGACAGCAGTAGATCACTTACATGCTGTATAGCGCTCTTGCTTAATTTGGTTACGACCAGGTTTTGCTTGGCCGCATCCCCGATTTTCTGGTTTTCTATTACGGCCTCGAACTGAATGGACCAGAGTCGCGGTTGGTCTGCCCAGAAGTCGGGTATTCTAGACGAAACGCTGATACTCGCCAGCGCCACGGCACCATCTGCGCGGGTCTCCGTCGATGCCTGCTCGCCCTGGGCGGGCGGTGGTACCGGCGCGGGCGGGATAGGCGCTGCAGGAACTGGCGCAGGTCCGGGTTATGGATACATATTTTACCGACACTATTTCACAAACTGTTCTTCACGGGGTCACCAGTGTACTGTCTTATGAATACTGTATTCAATTAATTGATTTATTCATTGTTAAGTCCACTAAGGTGTACAATTAAGGTTGCAATAAATGAAGACCCGTATCGTGTAAACGGGGATATATTTGCGACTAATTTTTAACGTGGCGGACGCAGCCGCCACACCTATTATACATTTTACACAAACACATAGCTGTTATACTTAAATAAGTATGGATATGATGTAGGACACTGGACACGCGATCTAAAGAACTAGTATATTATATATACCTATATTATGTCCCTACATAGCCCAAAGATTTAAGATGATAGGACAAAAACTAAGTTTAAAATATTTTAACGATAATTGAGCTACTTGACAAAAGACGTCCATTACAGATCTACAGGTTTTTTGTATAAGTTCTAAGCAGACAAAGTTGTGGGCTAGTTACAAATGGAGTTCATAAAATATCATAAAAAGCAATAGAAACATTTTTCACTACATCTCGCCAAACGGTCCGACATATTATGATGGGATGAAGATAGGATGATAAATGAACATTTTAAGAATAACCTTTTAAAAGGAAAGCGTTTCAAAGCGAATAACCTAGTACTAAGATCTTTATTATGTCCATCAAGTGTGGCTATTACGATAAACAAACTGTTTATGAACAGAAATATACAGCGAGATTATTCAGATAAAATAATAAGAAATCATGGGTTTATAAACCATGGGTAACTAAAAGGCTACTTCGTTGTATGAAGAACCGGGACAATTAATATTAAAAACTTAAACGAAATCCGGACGATAAGGATATTAAAACAATATATAGAGGCTATCGAAACTTTTGTAACAATCTGCTCAAGAAAGCGAAAAGAATCTACGAAAAGCAGGAGATAGAAAAAGCCAAGGGTAATAAAAAACAGCTATTAAATGGGATGTTATTAAAAGGATTAGCGGCTTCAATAACACCGCAGACTATTCATTGTCCCTATTGTCACCTAACAGCCCTAATACGGACATTAATGTTGTTAATAGTTTCTTCGCAAATATCGGAGCAAACCAGGCTGAAAACATTACCAACTCCAAACAAACTACACTTTCCCTTGCCAATGATCATATCCCCGAAACACCTCTCAATTCACTTGTCATGCTCCCTACGGATGAGGAAGAAATTTTAACCCTTATGAGAGAATAAAAGGACAATAGTGCTGTGGGAATCGACCTGATCAGCGGTAAAATAATTAAAAGATATGCAAACCTTCTTACCTCATCGATCACCCACGTATGAAACCTATCAATATCGAAAGGTGTTTTCCGAGGTCATTCAAAACAGCACTTATTAAACCCATTTACAAGGCTGATGAAAAAGACTCTGCAAATAACTAACAACCTATCTCTATTCTACCAGCTCTGTCCAAAGTCCTTGAACGTCTTATAAATCAGCGTTTAATAATTTTTTTAGAGAAAAATACACTTATTTCTCCTGCAGAATATGGCCTTCTATATGGTCTATGCACCAGTGACGCGGTACAGGAGCTATTAAACTCTATTGTTGTCAATTTGGACGGCAAGAAGAAATTTTTAACGGTGTTTCTGGACCTGGCGAAAGCGTTCGACACAGTCTCAATTCCACACATATAAAAAATTAGAAAGCCTCGGTATAAGACGTATTTCACTTAAACTAATGGAAAACTATTTTACTGGTAGAAACCAACGCGTCAGAATAGAAAACTTACTAAGTGATGAGGTAGCTGTCAAATTTGGTATTCCACAAGGCAGCATAATCGGTCCTACACTCTTCTTGGTGTACATCAATGACCTTTGCCAACTTCCCCTTTATAAAGGTAAAACTTTTTCATTTGCTGACGATACCGCCTTGTTCTTCAGTGGAGATAGATGGGAAGAAGTATTTCATGTCGCACAAGCAGGTTTCAATAAAGTCAGGAGCTGGCTGCAAAATAATGTTCTAACACTCAACGTGTCTAAAATTAAATATATAACCTTTGCCTATAAAAGTAATCTACTCCCACCGAACTCTTTTACTATTTCTGCCCATGTCTGTGATCTCAAAACCATGTGCTCATGTCCCACTCTTGAAATAGAAGAGGATATTAAATATCTTTGAGTCATAATTGATCAACATCTTTCCTTTAAACCGCACATAGAGACCCTTATAACCAGACTCCGAAAATTGATCTTTATTTTCAAAATCCGAAGACAATCTGCTGACCGAAAGATTATTAAGATGGTTTACTACGCATTATGCCAATCCTTAATCGAATACTGCATCACACCATGGGGGGGAGGGTTGCTAAAACTCATCTAATCGAAGAAAATAGAGCACAGCGTGCCATACTTAAGGTAAGTGCTGGTCTTCTCTTCCGATTTCCTACTGTAGACCTTTATAAGGAATGGGATGTTCTTACTGTTAGGCAAATTTACATTTTGCATACTGTGCTCAAAACACACTCCCAGCTGCAGTATGATGAGAAGATATTTAATGATAAGCGTGGAAAGATAAGGTATGTCACACACTTCAATTTAAAACATCTTTCTCACATAAGTTCTTTTGCTTTCTTTGACAAAATCTATACAACACATTAAATAACATCCTTAATATACAACCCCAAACCAAATTTAACTGTAAAATAACATTAAAAAACTATTTAAATATCTAGATTATGAAAAAGCAGAGCACCTTTTGACTGTACTTAAATAATCCTAAATTCAAAATATATCTACAGCCGTTAACTCCATACTCGCAACACACATACACATATATACACATTTACCCTCCCAAAAGTTGCTACGTTCATACATTTTCACTCACACACTTATTGGCACTTCACACTAACAAAAACAAACTTATAATTTCTGCAATATTTTATATATTCTTTCTATATCAATAGCTTTTATTGGTTTTAATTATGCCACTAATTCTGTCCGCGGGTTGGGGCTCTGGTGCCTGTAACACTGGAATTTTTACAAAAACCTTCTTTAGGCACCAGTCTCTCACAAAGCTGAAACCTAATGATGGCAAATTGCTAATCTAAAAGTACTATTTGTGAAGAGAGAATAAATGGTTTATTATTGTTATTATTATTATTGTTTTTTAATAAATCAATTACCTAAAATGCCTTCATAATAATAAAGGGAAGCCAAGGTTTTCAAAACTTTCCACTTGATTCATTCGCAATAAATTTATTGCATTATATTTTAGAATAAAAAATAAGTCGATTTATGTACATACATATCTGATAAGTGGTAGAGCAATCCTGCAGCTGTATTGTAGATGCAGAACGAACGGGTCGACTTGATCGGAAAAGAACCACGCTCACATAAAATATCAGAGTGAATTACTCATACAGTATAAGATTCGCATGGTAAGTGAAGACAGCTGGAAATTGTTTTTACTAGTCATAAGAATTCTATGTTGGTCCTTAGGAATAGCAACTCATTTGCATTTTAATTCAAACTCGGCATCCACTTACCAAAAGGTGGACGGTAGTTTTGTTTGTTACCTATTCTATTAAAATAGTATTAGATGGCAAAATTTTCGATATCTGAAATGTCATAGTTTTACCGCCTTCTGATTTCTTCTAGCCCATTACTAACCACTGCTGTGGATTATTGAAAGCACATTTGATAGTACTTCCTGTTGCCATAATCCCGTGAACTTAAATTCCTGATATATTACATTGTTATACCGCTATCTACATATCGGAATAATTCATGATATTTTGCATAGTCGTTTTTAATGAATTATCGGGAAATATCTTACATAATACAAAAACTGTACTCAACATCTTTTTGAAGCTGGATACATTTGAGAATTTCTGTGTAAGTAATATTAGGTTAATCGTTTTAAGTATTAAAATATGGAAAAATATTTTAACGGAAGACTTTTAGTCTTTGAATTCATCAAAATTCATCAAAAACTTAATTATTTATTTTCCCTTGATAAAATGTTTAATTAAATACTATTAATTACGAAAACTATCCAAGTTTTAGTAGTTGTTGAGGAATTATATATACATACATACATAAGAGTATATGGATCTATGTCAATAGCAATTCGTTAAGGTCGTGTTATCTCCCAACACTTAGGTAAATTTGTAATATAAATACATTCGCACAGGAATACATAGTTATATTGTTCAAGTTTCTGTAAGAGAGTTTTATTCAAAACACTTGTTACATACTTTTCATGTTATAAAATTTTGTTTTATTTACATGCTATTTTAATATTATGTAAATAAAACAAAATTTCTCTTTGTAATTTTCTTATTTATCAATAGATTGTAAGTTTCATTCAATTATTCGTTCATTAAGACCTATTTCTACTTTTTTATATTATAAGGTCTTTTCTTAATTTTTTGAGCTGTTATCAGGATCTTTTATCAGAAGATGCTTCTGCCCATCCCAAGAAATCATTGAAATAATGCAAGGTATTAGAATTTCTTACGCCGCGCCGCCAGTACACATCATAATTTACAATACTCGTAAGAAACTTACCAACAATCTTGTAATTTAAACTGTTATCAACGGACCATCAGTATGGGTAACGGCGAAGCCCGTGCATAATACGTTCGCTTTAGTGTAAGCGAAAGGCCATAGTACAAGAAGACAATGGCATCTTAAGTGGTTTAATGAATAAACTGTAATATTGTTATTATTGAAGTCCTTGTGATAGACGACAAGAGCGTTATCCGAATTCGTAGCAGTGCATTTACAATAGAAGATGTCACTAATGCAAAAAGTTTGTTATTCAAGTCAGTGCCTTTAGGTAAAATAAACCATCATAAGGTTATTCAAATAAACAAATCTAGATTATGCACGCGTTTTTGTAGCTCGTGAACTACAAACACTTCCGCCCATAACTTTTGATCACGTCGATGTAATGTCTTGCTGAAGGACATGATTTTGTTGCAACATGAATAAGTTTATTAAAGACAGTTATATAATCAAATAGAATCTAGAAGATCTAAATAAAGATGATTGTTACTCAAAAACATCCGCGACATCTTCACACGCTCGTGGCTCTACACATGAATGTAGACCAGAAATACTTAAAAATGAATAATTTAATTATTAATAAATTATTCATTTTTAAGTATTCGCTATTGCGAGCGTATCATTATATTTGTGTATATTATGTTTAGGTTTTTCTTCTTAATAAATGTTCTATAAATGATAAGGCCTCATTTTTATCAGTTTATTTTTATGTTTAAATATCTGACTAATATTCACGTTCATGTGTGATCCCAGTATCTTTCTTATTTCTTGTAATATTATTTTTACACAGTTTTACTACGCAAGCTGGTATTTTACTTCGGATTATGATCAAAATTTAATAAAACATTCGGTACGTCCACATCACATGTTTCCTGCAACGCGACTGGCTCGGGTACGCCGATTTCGGCGTAGTATTTGTTGCCGCATTTTACAGGAACGCCAGCGATATCTAGTCTGAGCGCGCGAAAACCTATCAATAATCTAAGCATGACCATGCTACCTGTAGAACTTTGTACTAATCTCACAGAAAATAATTGTTTCATCATTCATTTCATTTTTTGAATAATTAGAATAAATTAGAAAAAATGTATTATATGCTTTTCTTATATGTAACTGGCATAGAGCAACACGGACCATGTTTCGGTCATCTAGCGGTAGCCCGTGTTGCTTTGAGTTTACTGGATTCTCGGTAGCGGCTCTAACGATTTGCGGCTATAACGATATCATCAAATCAAGACAATCTATTGTTTTTAAATAAAGAATTACACCTATTTAAAAATACTTGTTTTATAAAACCCTTTAATTATTTTTTTTAAATACACTCCGATTTTCTCTTGTATCGTGGAGGCAGTTTTTATATATAAATTGCACAAGGAGAAACAAATCAAATCCATGACAAATTTTTTTGCCAACCCAAGCTTGTTCTCCCGGATTCTTTAATATAATTAATATTAATTTTCATTATAATTTACGAGAAAATTCACACACGTCATTTTTAAATATATGCATTTAAGAACAAAAAAGAACGAAATAATAAATTTAATGTTATCAGATTAAATGTAATATTTTATTCTGTTTCTAATCTGCTTACAAGCTTTCACAAAATATATATTTGAATACTTTATCGAAAAAAAACTGTCTTATTAATAAATACAAGTAAAATAAATACAATTATTTAAAGAGCCTTTAAACGTATACTATAAATACAAATTATGGAAACGCTAAAAAAACAGTAAACTAAAACAGTCAACACAAAATAACTACATTAGCGAATTACATACCACTTATCTATCTTAGCGAACAAGTAATTTATATTTTTCTTTAGTTATGTTACCGTACCACTCAGTACTACCATTTCTTATTAACTTTAAACTGCTTGTTGAAAAGAATGAACTTTCGCCAGACCTGGTTTACAGATGTGTTCAGCTTATGCTCCTTGTGTAAGTGTGGTATACAGCGCCGTAGTTAGGTCCGATCAGATTGGTAATTGATGATGTATCTTTATTTAATTCAGTTGATATTGCGTCCGCATTGGCAATGTGTATTTTATTTTGTATCACGAACGAATCTTCGTTGTAATTCCGGTACCGAAGGAGAAGTCTACCCTTACTTAATCTGCGATGAGCTAAAATGGAGTGAAGTTGATCTCGCATACAAGAACAGAACTTTTGGTTCTTAGTTATATATAATATGGTACCATTTTAACAAAATTCGATGCTGTGATCTTCAAATCCACCTGCGAAGTATAGACAGTAACGCAAATCCGGTAATACAACGGAACAGGCGTTTCAGTAGGTAGGTAGTTAAATAATAGGAATACTTAATTTTAAAATAAAAAATGACTGTTTATTAATTATTTTATAACATCAAGCGATATATTTGCAAATTAGATTGACATTTAGTAACATTTTATCGGTGTTTGGATCTAACTTTGTTAATTATAAGTAGTTTCGTTTATGGCTAAATGCGACGTTGTTTCTTTCTGAATACTTCCAACTATTGCTTTAGTAAAATTTACACCGGAGTATAACACGCTTCCGAACGAAAACTATAAATAAATGCGGCAGACATCGATTGAATGAAGCATACTAGTAGAATTAAGGCTGCTACATTTACCTGAAGGGAAAAAGAGTAAGCAATTAATTACTATTTAATATAAATAAATCGTGTAGCGGAGAATCCACTTTCGCCTATTGGCGACAGAAGGAAATACATAAAGTTGGCTGATAACAAGGCCATCTAGTAAATTACACCTTTCCACAGCCCCCGCCCAAGCCTACGAATTTTGAGTATACATATAAAAAAAATACTGACAGACGGATTTCAAATAGTACATCTCAAAATATGAATTATTTAAACTGCGCTAATGTAGTTTAGAAATAAAAAAATATTAAAGATCGCTTACCTTATAACGTCGATATTACTTCAAATAATTAGAATTGGGTACTTTTTGCAAAATAAAACAAATGCACCTTGTTTGAATATAATTACCGTTTGTACCCAGACGGAGCGTCTGTGAATCTATCGGTGAAACCGTCGCATCGGTTAGAGCTCACGCACACATCGCTGCTCTATGTATAGTGTTATACCCATCCTTAGCGCAGCAACTATTTTACTCTTATTTGGTTTTATTAACTTTTTGTACTTAATATTGCATTTCATGCGTTTTTAACATTGGTGCAGTTTTTATATACTGCCAAATGTAGTAATATCGACGTTATAAGGTTAGCGATCTTTAACTGTTTTTTATTTCTAAACTACATGGGTGCAGTTTATATAATTAATATATTTGAGATGTGCTATTTGAAATACGTCTGCCAATATTTTTTTATATATACTCCAAATTCATAGGCTGGGGTAGGGGACGGTGTTGTAAAATACCCCCAATGAGATATCGTTGAGGAAGGCATATATTCAACAGTGGATTTTTGACAGGCTGTTATGAATAAAAAATGAATTAATAATTTACTTATTTGCAGTAATAATGTAGCTAATATTTTAGGAAAATTGAAACACCGGAACTAAGCCGGAGTTATGATTCCCTCGAACATTTGTAATACTATGGATACCATTCATAATGTAAAAGGAAGCTTGTTGATAACTAGATGCTTGGTATTCAATTTATGGCATAAACTCCTTTTCTGCCTAGTGAGTACCAGGTTCTTACATATTTCTGCTAATTGTAGTGCTTGCACTATCGTCCGGTCTGAATTGTATAGAGGGCCAGCATAATTATAGGTTGATTCTGCCTTACAGGCTATAACTATACTTAAATCTAAATTCTCTGAAGGTTTCCATGGGCTGTAGTAGCCATTTATTGTCAAGTAGACTTGTAAGTTCGTTTGTCTTGTCAGTTTTATAAAAAACAAACCGATTTCAATGAAATCTGTCTTATATCAGGTCAATTACAAAGTGTAAACGAATAGATATTTTTATGGATATTATTTAATTGCTCTGGCTGCTTGGCCTTTCACTTAACAAAATGCATCTAACGTGAAAAATTATTTAACGTAGTAGAACCACGCTGCAGCCATATAATGATTGAAGCACGAAGGCGTCAGCATTCCATCTTTTTGCTCAGGGGTGACAACTCATCCACATTTTGATTCTTAATCGGGGATAGAAATAGATGTGTCTTGGCCACAGAATTTACTTACAATCAGGTGGACTGTGTGCTCGTTTGTCACACTCATACTAGACAAAAAAACTTCTGATATTACTAACGACAAGACAAGTCGAAGTTTGGTCGGATTATACCATCTGATGTCATTTTCTAATGAATGATATATATAAGACGGTTAATAAAATTCCCAAGCGAATGAATATAAAAGAACATTGTTAGTTTCTATAATGTGCCAAAATATTTCAAAGAATTACTTACCATTTTCGCCATCTTGTCACTACAGCGAGTTCCTTTAACAGACTGTTACAATAAGCGGCTTTTATTTTGTACAGACATTGTATATATTATGGTAATGGCCATAACATTACTATTCTTATCAAATTTGAAATGTACTAGTTATTCAAATTAAATAATTTAACATAGATTAGAAGTATTAGTGTCAAACAATACTTATAGAATTTAGGGTTCTACTTTATTTATTTATTTGTGTAGTTTAATTCGGACAAAAAGTGCTTGTCACTGTAATAAATGTCAACAGTTTGCTTTCATGCAGCAATGCAGTAAGGTTTGCATTAAAACATGATTAGTCAGATCTCTCCAAATAATCTTTAATCCTAATATTGATCTTTAATTTTTCAACATAGATAATTAAGAAATACAAAATAGAAGCAGTCCCATTTTTTGTGTTTTTATTGTCTTATATAAAAAATATATTGTTGTTACAAAAATAAAAAGTATGAATTAATTATTAATATCACTTAATTTACTAAGCTGTTTTTGAGGTAGTGGGTGGTGACCCCAAGCGACATGATTCAATAGTGAAATAAGTTTTGATTAATAAACAAACCTATACTGCACTGTATGCATTAAGGTTACTATTACTTTAATTCGTGGATGGCGAGACAAATTCAGTTAGTTTAGCTTGCAAGTATGTTTAAATAATTACTTTTGGTATAAATGTAAGTAGTTTTTGCAATACAGTATCAATTATACGCCAATTACCGTTCAATATGCATAATGTAGTTAATTAATACTTTATTTTAAAATTAAACGTTAATTTTCATATCTATACTAAGAAAGATAGTTACAAAATTTGAATCAGTAATATTCCTATAAATATTCAACATGTTGTAATCAAAGACCCAAATAAAAATATTGCTAACTGCATTTTTTTTTAGAATAAGGATGATAAACGAAGACAATAATTTAATAATAATCCATTATGTAATCTATTATGTAATCCATTATTTAGAAAGACGCATAAACTTAGGTTTAATATTTTTTTGCAAAAACACTAAATTTGCTCTTGGCTGACTGTTTTGTCATTGTCCCCGTGTATCTGAAACGGCATTCTAGCTCACTTGATCTGAATAACATAAGCAAGGTAGCTAAATAAATCGATGAAAGTACCTCCATTTTCATGTGTAGTTCAAATCAAATCGATTATGAGGACATTGCCAAAAAAACATTTTAGTTACATTTAATTAAAATTATACAACAATTTAGACGAAATGTAAATTACTACGGTGATTTTCAAATTCATTAAATTAATAAAATAAACTACAACCACATGCAGAATATTTCAGTAGAAATCATCTTTGTTATCATATTATAGTTTATGGGTTGGTAATGAAAAGGAGGAAGAAATAAGAGGCTAATTAAAGTAAAAATGTATTTTATATTTATAAGGTTTATGTGATGAATAAAATTTCATAGAAGTCGGAAAAAACCCTCTCTTGAGATATTTCACACCTCCCTAGATGCCTACGTGAATTTCACGTGAGTTCTTATAATATTAAACATTTAATATAGCTACATATTTGAATTGTATAAAGTGCAGCTAAATACTGCTGTGTTTCGTATGGTGAGTGTAGAGAACCAGAGGTCATTTTTACTGTAAATGAAATGTTCCGTCTCAGTTCTCAGGGGTGACAACGCATCTATAGGCTAAAGCAATCACTTACCATCAGGTGGACTGTGTGCTCGTTTGTCACCCTTATTCTATAAAAAAATTATATAAAATCTGTATGTTGTACTGTTCTTGATGGTGGAAGACCTTTTCTGCCAGGAGTGCGTAGGGTTAAGCACCACCTTCTAACTCGATTCTGCCACCAAGCAGTAAGGCGTAACAGTGCTCGCACTTGCTGCTTGGCGGCGTTTCGGTTTGGAGAACATAGAGCCAATATAATTACATGTCGTGACGCATTCTATATTAGCCCTCAGAGGTGACACCGCATCTCTTACCTTCTTTGTTTTAAGTTGGTTTGGAGCTATATTATGATTTTATCACGAATGATACGACTCAACCGGGAAAAACTAATGTTCTTAAAGAATACCAGCATAAAGAAAACGAGGATTCTATCTTAGCACTTTGTTTCTTTATTAGGGAGTTGACTTTGGGTCACAGTATTCACTTACAATCACGTAGACTGTGTGATTTTTCAACCTGCCTGCTTTTAAAAAAAAGGTGTCCATGGGCTGCAAAAAACAAATTTAAAAATAATATTATTTTTTTAAATATAATTTTAATATACAATGACAATTTTGAAATAATAAAATGCACTGTATTTGAGGTAGATGTTTCAAAAGTTTGTGAATTTCACATAATAAGCTTTACATCAGAAGTTTGGGAATAGTTCTTAATTTGGAAATTATATTTTCAAACATTTCTTCTTTTTCTTTACTTTATACTTCTTGTTGGACTTACCTAGTCGGACTATTTGTCCCAGGTAAACATACTCGTCAACAACTTCGAGCTTAGTGCTCCCAACAACTACCGGCATAGGTGTGACATGGACATTAAACATAAGCTTTGTTTTGTCCATGTTCATCTTAAGACCTATCCGTTGGGAGACACTATTGAGGTCATTGAGCATAGTGCTTAGTTCCTCCAGCGATTCTGCCATGAGGACTATATCGTCGGCAAATCGAAGGTGAGTGATGTACTCGCCATTGATGTTAATTCCGTATCCTTTCCAGTCCAGAAGCTTGAAAACGTCTTCCAATGCAGCGGTGAAGAGTTTCGGGGATATAACGTCACCCTGTCTTACACCTCTCTGCAATTGGATAGGTTTCGTACTCTGGTTCTGTACTCGGATAGCCATCGTAGCTCTACTGTACAAACACTTCAGCACTTCGATATACCGACAGTCAACTTGGCACCGCTGAAGGGACTGCAGCACCGCCCAAATTTCGACGGAATCAAAGGCTTTCTCATAGTCCACATACGCCAGACATAGTGGCAAATTGTACTCTTCGGACTTCTGTACAATTTGCCGTAGGGTATGTATGTGGTCTATGGTGCTAAAGCCCTTTCGGAAATCAGCTTGTTCGGGAGGCTGGAAGTCGTCAAAGGTAAGTCCAACTTCGACCGAGAGGTCAATCGACGGATTCAACTCGGCTGGCAGCGTTCGGGAAGCTACGACACATCTTCTCGTCAGAAATACCTCAAAACCTTAAACACAAAATGTACAACCAGTGCGTGTTGCAGTGATGACTTACGGAACTGAGACGTGGTCCTTCACTGCTGGCCGTATGAGGAAGCTCAAGGTCGTCAGCGAGCTATGGAGAGGGCTATGCTCGGAGTTTCACTGCGTGATAAACTTAGGAATGAGTATATCCGCAGTAGAACCAGAGTAACCGACATAGCCCAACGGATTAGTAAGCTGAAGTGGCAGTGGGCCGGCCATATAGCTCGGAGAACCGACAACCGATGGGGAAGAAAGGTTCTCGAGTGGCAGCCTCGTACCGGTAGGCGAAGTGTAGGGCGTCCCCCCACAAGATGGAGTGACGACCTGGTAAGACATGCAGGAAGTCGATGGTGCAGGTGGCTCAGGACCGTGCTTTGTGGCATTCTTTGGGGGAGGCCTATGTTCAGCAGTGGACTTGTGAAGGGCTGTAATGATGATGATGATGATGATACTTCTTGTTTGTTCTCTGTTTGATTAGAAAAATATGAGCGTTAAAATAATACGATATAAACGGCCGCGAAACTGTACTGGTAATGTATGGTTACTACAAAGGGGACAATTCTTTTTGGGCCCACTACAAATGATAATGTTTATTATTTGTATTAAACATAAAAAAGAAAATAATTTATTATAGTAAACGGGCTAAAGATTATTTGTGAAAGTCTAACGAATTTTTTTAAGGTTACGAAAATTTTCTTATGAAAATTTGAATGTATTGATAAACATGTTTCGGTTAAAGTATAAATAAAAAAGAATGCGTATAATGAAGCCTTTTCGCACGCCTAAAATATACTTATTTCATTTCATTAGCCTATGTATACTAACGAATTCAGAGATCAAAATGTCTTAATTCTTTTTATACAAGTAAATGTGACTAACGTGCCCAAAGTCTTTCATTATCAGAAAAATATTTCAAACTTCACTTTAAATTTAAATTTCACTACAATAATAATTGTAGTCAAATTCAGTACGCTTCTATTCAACTGAATTCTAAGCATAATAAAAAATGGGTTATATTTTAGAGTCTTTCGAGAGATATCGTTTTCCGACCACGTGCCATATATAAATTACTTGCTCATTACTAGCTTACTTTGTTATTATGACGTCATTATTAATCAGAATTAAATGAATCCAATGTATATGGTAACACAACGTTGTGAGTGGCGCCACTGTCATGTATCGTGACAATAGCTGTTCATTAACGATGACGAACTGGCGTTTATTTAATACACGTTAATCTAATCTGATTTTGTGTTGGCTATCAACGAATATAATATTATGATTTTCACCAAAACTAACTCTTAATATTACGACCAAAATTGATTTAGATAATGCAATATAATATTGGGTGAAATCTATCAAATATCAATACGTTTTGATAAATCTTTTGAAAACTTTTTTCCTGAAGCACCAACATTTATTATAATAAAAAAGTAGCTCTTATTTTGTCATTATTCCTATATTGTGGAAGTATTTATTTGTACTGCAAGTAAACTGCACATGGATGAACAAGAAGACAAAACCCTATCATGTACTCGGCGGCTATACAAATAGTTGTACTGTGCTAGATTTGAACTCGCGAACCTACAGGGCAGAAGTGGACGCTAAGTCACTGATTTGCAAAGCTCTTACTAAATGATTACGACTTTTTTAACAAACCTTAGAAATATACTGATTGATGTAGAATTTTTCATACTAACATGTAACCTTGAAATTGCTCATGTTCACACTAATACAACATGCAGGTTTCAGTTTCAGTGCAGTGCAGGTTGCAGTGTTCGTTTTGACTGCAGCAAATTGCTGACTGATGCTGACTGAGGTCGAGTGATTACCTTTTTTTTTACTTTCTTTCGTTATTCTTTATTTTTGTACTTAATTTTTTTCTCTTAGGTCAGTAAAGGCACAACTGATGCTCTGGCACACGTAATACTACTTTTCGTTAATAGACTATGATAGATAATGATTTTGACATTGGTACTTTCTCTCCACAACTTATTTAATTAGTTTGTAATTTATGACACTATCGAGTTCGAGGTCAGAGTCTTTAGTATGATTTACACCTACAACTCTGTAAGATTTTAATATCTCTACAGCTTCTACTTACTCCTTAACAGTTTACAACTAAAAATTTGTCTCTCCTTGTAGAAAAAATTTAATATAGATTAGTGCTAACTTCTTCAAGGAGTTCTCGTCGCGTGTCTACGAAATACACATGTGTTATGGCCGAGATTCTTATTGTAAATGAAAATAAAATGGAAAAAATCTTATACATTCAATGCTCCTAGGCCTTATAAACATCCTAATTACGCCGGACTTATGATACCCAGACCGGCGACGGACAGCGGCGTTTATGGTGCAGGTCAATCTGCCGGCCAAACGTGGCGATTAAAGCAAATCCGGGCTAATAAATAAGGAGACCACAAGAAGGTAAACAGTCATCTATTTGTAGCACCCGAGGTCTTTCTGGCCATTTACATATACGTCTCTTATGAGATAAAATGGCGTGATGGGTTCTCATAATAGGTCACTACCTCGAGGTCGATAAATAAAATTGCAATTATGAAAACATAAATATAAAAGTAATTTGACATTTTATCATTAAATTGCAGACGCAGAAGTATCAAAATAGTGTTCTGAAATCTTATGGTAAAAAATTGCAGTATTTGCGTTACAATGGTAGGCATTTGCTGAAGGCTCAGCTCCTGTTCTGATAACATTGTTAAAGGCATTTTATTCACTGAACTGAAAACACGGGTCAGCGTGACATCTGAAATTATCCAAGAGAGATAGAAAAAATGAATGTTATTTGAAATAATGTATTTACTACTAGCTTTATGCCGTGTCTTCTTCGAGTAGACTTTGTTTTACCTAGTTGACTGCATGTATGCCACTAATATTTTACGTCGGCGAATGAATTTAGAATAGTTGTAATATAGACGCTGAAATATAGACGAAAGATGAAATTGCAATTGAAATTAAAAATGAAAAAGAGAATGAAAATGAGAGTGAGAATGTAAATATAATGAAAATAATGCACAGAAAGGAAAAAAAGTTAAAAGTTCAGTCATTACAAATTTCGCATTTTTATAGCTGGCGATATTGGTGTTATAAATATTTGGAAAACGACAGTAAAAAGCTTAAAAGTTATTTAAAAATATAAATATTATATATAATATGCCTAAAAAATTATTAATTGTTTTATTATATTTTTATTAATACTATTAAAAGGCCTTATTTGTTTGTAACAATATATTAAAAAGTTGAAGTATAATTATCTTACAAACTTACTGGAAGAGTCTGGTAGAGATAATAAAAATATTTGGCGGCATGTAAAACATGTTAAATAATTTTATCCAAACTTGAAGAACTAAAGACCGATTTCCCTTCTGAGCCGCGTATACGTGTTGTTTTCGAGAGTCATTACGAATCGTCTCGCACGCGGACTCGACGAATTTCAGCCTTCCGAACAAGCCGGTTTCCTAAAACGCTTTAGTGCTATAGACCACATACTTCGGCAAATTGTACAAAAGACACAAGAGTACAATCTGCCACTTTGCCTTGCGTAATGAGCTATGGAGAAGGCTATGTGCGGAGTTTCTCTTTGTGATAAACTTAGAAATGAGGATATTCGCATTAGAACCACAGTAACGGACATAGTCAAACGGATTAGTAAGCTGAAGTGGCAATGAGCCGGCCATATAGCTCGAAGAACCGACAACCGTTGGGGAAGAAAGCTTTTCGAGGGGCAGCCCCGCATCGGTAGACGAAGTGTAGCGCGTAACCCTACTACATAGTTTGAGGACCTGGTGAGACATCCAGAACGCCGATGGATGCAGATGGTTCGGGAACGTGCTTTGTGGTATTCCTTGAGATTAGCCTATATTCAGCAGTGGACTTGTGAAGGACTGTGATGATGATGATCTCTGATCTTCAGCAGGATTATTACAAAATATATACTCATCACTTATGTCAGCAAATAATTTTAGAAAAATTAAAAATTATAGATTCTACTCTTACAGCTTAAAACCACATAGACCACCTCTGCAATAGAGTCCGTAAACCAATGTTTGTTTCTAGAAACATTCGTTCTTTTGCTGATATTAAGGTAGTAAGGCAAGAGATGTTCGCATTATGTCAATCAATTCTCACCTATTATATAACCTCATAGGCAGGAGCAGCTAAAACGACGCTGCTACCACTGGAACGCGCTCAAAGAGCTTTATTAAAAGTCGAAACTTTCCGTCGCGTCCTATTCCCGTCCCATCTCTTTTATAAATCCTATAATGTCCTCTCAGTGCGCCAGTTATTCATTGAGTAAATACTATAACAACACTAAAAAATTACCTATTGAGGAGAGGTCACTGATTTTTTATAGAATAAGGGTGACAAGCGAGCACACAGTCCACCTGATGGTAAGTGGTTGCTGTGGCCCATAGACATCTACCGCAACCGCACTTTTGTATTTTTTATCTGTTTATAGGATCCTGTATAGGCCTATCTCCTGGTTTGTTTTCCTTTGTCGCCTCTTACAACACCTACGGAGCGATATTCCCACATTGCCACTACATCGTTAATATACATATACAAATGAAATAATCATTTATTACAATTATGAAAATAAAACATATTGCGCGTATTTTATAAAAGATGGCCCCGTTTTAAATAAACATAAAACGTAAAACCTTGATCTTTGGTGAAGTTTATTCGCTATTAAGATCAACTATGCAGGAAATAATTAAGTAATTTTGATTTAAAATTACTTTCGTCTTGAGTAAATTGGCGTTAAATCTAAAAAAAAGAAACAGTCAATATTTGCGCAGATGCATTGTACTAAGCCTACAATGAATCCATTGGTAATATTGTAGCTCGAAGTCCGTCTTGGTTTGTATAGCAATTTTAACTATTCCACAAAGCTGTAGTGCACCTGCCACTGTATTTGAGTACAAATCTTTGTGAATCATTAATATATGATGTGTAGCTGTGAGAGACGTTTCATTCTAGTCCTTAGCGGTGGCCACGTATCTGTGGCTTTCTTTGTTTGAAATCGGTAGCTAGTATTCAGAATTAGAGAATGACAGTTACCATAAGATGACTTTTGGCTCTGTGATTATAAAAAATATATTTCTAAAACTAAATATTAACATAATAATTTTTAGTAATAGCGCAACTGCAGTGATTTCAGAATTTTTTTAGAGTTAGTTTATATTAAAACCCTACGCTCAAACATTAAGCGTACGTGCTTTGGGAGTAAATGGCGGGCATATTTCATCGTCTAGATAATCTTATCTGATTTTGCTAGGGATTTAAGGTTAAGAACTTTTGCAACAAAATCAGAAAAAAGTTTTATATGGGTAAAATGATGATTTGGAATTATATATCCATGATTTTATGATTTATATACTTTCTAAAACATTGTAAAATATAATATGAAGTAAATAAACACTGTTTATAAAGGTATGATTACTATTACAACTTTAAAATAAAAACTACGAATTTTAAAATTGAAGAAGAGAATAAACCTGAGAATAACTATTGGCACTAAGTAAATGCGAAAAAATTTTTATACATACAATGTTTTTTGATTTCTAAAAATCAATTTGTGACGGTGACGCTCATGCTGATAATAAGAAGACTTTTCATATTCGTTTGCATCAATCCAGGTCATCATCATCATCATCATTACAGCTCTTCGCAAGTCTTCTGCTGAACATATGCCTCCCACAAGGAATGCTACAAAGGACAGTACTGAGACACCTGCATCCATGGAACATCTGTATTTGTTACCAGGTCGTCACTCCCGTGAGAGGTCACCCTACACTTCGGTCTACTGGTACGAAGCTGCCAATCGAGAACCTTTTATCCTCATTAGTTGTGGGTTCTTCGAGTTAGATGGCTGGCCCATTGCCACTTCAACTTACCTAACCGCTGGGCTATGTTGGTCACTCAAGATATCCTCATTTCTAAGCTTATCACGCAGAGGAACCCCGAGCATAGCCCTCTCTCCATACCACGCTGAGCGACCTTGAGCTTTCTCATACGGCCAGCATTCACGTGCAGTGCAATCTTCTAGGCACTGAAAATTATTTTGTAACTCGAGCTGAAAGTTTTCGCGACTTTGGATTAGAGCATGAGGGGGACGGAACGTTGACTTCATTAGACGTGAACTCTCCAACTTAACGTTTAGGTTCAGTGTGCCTCTCACAATTCGGTGATCGCTGCCGGTTTTACAGACGTCATAATGAAGTCAATCTCATTATTATCAGCCATCGGTTTCCTGTGAGGCCGCTTCTTAAATAAGAATTCATCATAAAGAGTCCCTCTTTCTCCATAAAGTCGGCCAGCACTGGCCCCTTGGGTTTCATTGCCCTATTTCGAAATTCCCTATCTTCAGCTCACCGGTCTCTCCCGTGCCTAGTTTTGCGTTGAAGTTTTCATTAACACCGTATAGTAGGTTTTGGAGGAATGCATGGTTCGAGATATAATCTCATACATTTTCTCCATCTATTCATTGGGATGTGCCGAGGTTGATGAGTAAAGCTGTTGACTTTCAGGAAATACCCTTGGAGAGTCAGGGTATAAGGTACGCAGCCTTCATTGACACACTCCTTTCAATTCTTACAACGTTGTTACGACAGACTTGTCGACGATAAATCCGACACCTCTTTGGCACAGATGGTTGCTCTCCCAGTGATAAAACAAGTTGCCAAATTCGAGGATTACCGCACCCTCCCCCTCTTTTTGGACCTCATGTAATTATATAATATTCCAGCGCAACTTTTCTATCTCTTCTCATAGCTGTGTGTGCATTAAATGTTGCAAGGTCGAGTCATCTTAGGGGGCAACCGAATCTCCACCGGATACTCTAAGCTCCCCCTCCCCCACCGTTACCATGGTCTCTACCGTAGCTAGTAATAGCGGGACCGCTGGAGACAAGGGGCCGTTTATTTACGTTGTTGCTTATAGTGGAATGTTTTTCATAGTTGCCCCGCCTGACAATATGGTTGGCAACCGAAGATTTTGATTGTAATTTGGTTGTTATCTGAAGATGCTGCTGCACATCTCCTGCCTCGGATTCCCTCTGTGGCTTCTTACTTCACTTACGGGAAGATATGGTGTAGTGGATATTATACACTGCCATTATACGGTATTATCACTAGTCGTATTCTGTCAAAAAAGCGTGCAAACTTAACTATATTGTTTCATATCAGCGTATTAGCATGACATTCTATGTATATGAACATTACAAATTTTTCACCAATCCGAGTACATAATTTTTACACGTCCAACCTTTTTAAGGCCTCGTAGCGGCGCGTTGTATCCACTTTGATAATAGGCAAAAACCTGACTAGAGAAGGGATATATTGTCAAAATGCACCCATAGCACCAATAAAGATATGTGTATCTGATAAGAAATGTATCATATACGAGGTTTTGTATGAAACGGACGTATCAGATGCCGTATCACAACAGCGAATGACCACGTATAATTATGCGTCCAGCATAGCGACCAAGATACACGTCTGCGCCAAAAGTTTGAGTTACGATACACCGAGATCATAATATGTGGCGTGGTCTTATGTTGATGTATTTTTGCTCCAGCTCTGCATCACACCACTATACCATACGACCACAGGTCGGTATCAAATCACGAATTATTTTATAGGAAGGGTGTTAGAGCAGTCTGGTAGAAGAGAAAAACAACTTGTGCAATCTTCCTCAGATTTAATGCATTATGAGTTCTCTTTTTAGTTTAAATATTATATTAAAACGAATTAGTAAGCTGAAGTGGCAGTGGGCCGGCCATATAGCTCGAAGAACCGACAACCGATGGGGAAGAAAGGTTCTCGAGTGGCAACCTCGTACCGGTAGGCGAAGTGTAGGGCGTCCCCCCACGAGATGGAGTGACGTCCTGGTAAGACATGCAGGAAGTCGATGGATGCAGGTGGCTCAGGACCGTGCTTTGTGGCATTCTTTGGGGGAGACCTATGTTCAGCAGTGGACTTGTGAAGGGCTGTAATGATGATTATATTAAAAATACATTCAAATAGTAAAAACTACTCAATTTCATGCCGTAGATGTCGTAATAAGCGATAGACGAAAAGTGAAAAAGGAAATAGGCAGCAGCATATTCCTGACAACAATTGAAAAAATAAAAAAAAATGCGGTTGGCAAACTGTCCGCCTAAACGAGGCAACTAGAGCCAAATGACGAAATTTATGGGCGAGGTCTATGTTTACCAGTGGATTTCGATAGGATGTAATGCCTGGGAAATATTAAAAAGCCACAGAAACACCGCTATGATTTTGAAAATTTTAATTATTATACTGCATCAAAACTTTAAATTAAATATAACATGAAGAGAACAGTTTGTTCCCCTAATAAGCTGAGATAAAGCCAAAGCGAAAGAGATTTGGCAAAGATAAAGTTTTTATCGAGGAGTGCAGAAAGCTAAAATATATGTATATACAATGTGTTTCTGAAACGTAAAGGAAAAATAAAAAAAAATCCATATGAGTTAATTAAGTAATAACTGACAAATATATGATAATAAAGAAAATCGATACGTTAAATCATATCATTAGATATTTGGTACCAAAAATTATTAATTTTTAGTGACTTTTTCACAAACGTGGTCGTAAACATGCTATTAATTGCAGTCATAAATCAATCCAAAAAAGGTTGCTAGGTTAGTTAAAATTACATATTTTCTTTTAATATAAGCTTTCTCTTTACACTTTATCCGATTTTCCTGAGTACTATGTTAGTATTTATATATTTAAGCATTTAACTTTAGTAAGGGTTTTATTAGCTTCGGTTTATAAAGTAAAGAAACTGTAAAAACACGACAATATAACGCACAATGTATTAAGATTGGAATCTTTTCAACATTTTAATTAAAACATTGCTTTGGCAACTGAACGGATATCACTCAAACTAGTGATCAGGAAATTGCATCAAAACTTTGACTAATTTGCCAATAAATGAAGTAAAAAAATCGTAACTATTTTTCATGCAAAGAACGTACTAAATCTTGTCCGACATTTTTCTTAATGGGAAGAGCATAGATCTTAGAAAGAGATAGAGAGAGAGAGAGAGAGAGAGAGAGAGCTTTTGTTCTAAAATTAAAATACGTGTAGGACCTAGTTTTTTATTGAGAGCAGATTGCGATTTCAAGCTTACCTTTAATAAATATCTTCATTTTATTCATCAGCCTGTGAAAGTTCTCTGTAGGCCTCTTATGTAAATCATTGTTGTGAGGATTCGTTATAATCGTTGTCGGTTTACGTTTAACAATTGTCTAAAATACCCATGATGGAGTACCTCTTTTTAAACGTAATAAAGCAGGCATGGAATAATGTGATATTTGGCATAATTGTAGCTTATATGGAGAAGGCAGAACAGGAATCTGAAATTGGCTTATATTTGAGTAACAATACATTAAAATAGTCTCTCTGAAATACCTGTGATGAAGTACCTCTTTTTAAACGTAACAAAGTAGGCACGGCAGTGTGTAAGATTTGGCAAAATTGTAGTTCTTATGGAGAAGGCAGAACAGGAAGCTAAAATTTGCTTATAATGTGAGTTACAAATAAATTAAATTAGTCTGTGGTCAAACTGTCGCACAGAGTAGATAATGGTGCTAAAGAATATTAAAATTCCTTTAAATAATCATTGACAGATTGAACTGAATCAGCTGTGTGTTCTATGCGATTTCAAAGTTCTTTTTTAAATAGTCTATAAACTTTATGTCGAGACAAAATAAGTTCAGTTCAATCAAATATTTCTGTTTTACTAATTGTTATTGTGCAGGTGAAAGTGAAATACAGCTTAGGTGAAAGTGAAAATACAGCTTGCATATTATACAAAATACTTAAACATTTAATGAATCACGGACCACTACTATACCTAAACATGGTATGAACATATCTCATTCTTACATTTATTACCCAAATTTAAGCTTTAACTAGCCTGAATGACCTTGACGAAACGGCTATCGCAGAGATTTTAGCCAAATTCAACACCGTCTAACAACTACGTTCTGTATTACTTATAAAAGTGCAAAGATTAATAGACTGCAGAGATGACAATTATAAAAGTGACATACTGCCTGTTATGCTTGCGCATCACTAAGAATTATGTCGTGGTTATGAATCTTCAATTATATTGTGCTGTAGCTTTGTCCGGTAGGCGTCACGAGCTATCAAGTGTGAACACTTTCAAGTACGTAAGAGTTTTTTATTATATATGTTAAATCGTATTTATTTGTATCGTATTAGTAGATCTGGGTCTAAGCGTGCGCTGTAAATTATTCCCGGGTTTGATCCCTGACAGCACGAATGCAATTTGTAATTGCAATTTTCGTCAACACGCATTGGGGCAGTTCGGCGGGCATTTCCTTGCCCTAAAACCCTCTCAGAAATAAAAAAAAGAGTTCTGTGCCCAGAAGAGGGACTTGTATAGTCTTTTACTTTACTTTGTAGCAATATTTATATTCGTTTCAGATACAGAACCTTATGCTGACAAAAATATCATGTGGAGGCGACGAAACGTAAAACATCTTTGTACCTAGATAAAACGTTCGAAAGATTGTCAGTCATGTAATATGGCCACATTTTCTATAGAGCGTAGAGCATTGCAGATAGGGCAAAATAAAAATAATCCAAAATATTATGGGAACTATCTATTAATAAAATATACATTTATAGGTATTTATAATAAAAATAATGAATAAGCTGCAAGGTTCAACTAATAATGTTTCTTGTAAACACAATTGTACAATTCCTGTTTTAATTTTTACCAATGGTTAATTGATGAAACGTAGTCAAGATCACTTCATATAAAATATATTTAATTAAAATTGACACATGACCTATTTGGCTTTCTACTTGCAACTCGGCGGAAATTGAAAAGAAGATTTTGTCTTTTCACCCAAGTATTGCTTACAACTGGTTTCAAAAAGTGTGATTAAGTGTCAGCGGTATATAATCACTTAAATACTGAACTTTTATGAAGTTTATTTTTTTGTTTATTTTTGTTATATCTTCTTAAAAACTGACGCCATCTGACTATTTTATTATTTGTTTTTTTTGTAACGCATAAGGATAAGTTAGACTTTGTTAGATTAACTTGGATAAGTTTGTAATTTTTTTATTTTATCACAAAAATTCCGCTATAAATTAATTACCTTTTCTACAGTGATTCTCTCCTCTTAGTTTTGACGTGACTGTAGGATGTTATACTGAGTCACCGTCAGTTACTAAGCGGCCATAAATCATTATATGTATGTATAGACACATATATTAATTTTTTGATTTTAATATTTATGTTTTTTTGAATTTTGATTGATTTTTTGAAGCCTGGTTAAATTATTTTTTTCCATACCAATTGACGGGCTTGAGTATAATACCAGTTATGCTCTTTGGCTGAAGTTATTATTTTTTATGCTCAATTACAGACAAAACAATATTGATTGCATTAATTAAAACAAAATTTTACCTCTTCTCCTTCTAATAATAGCTCCTGCACCTAACACGGCAGAATAGTTATTATTATCTATATGACCATTTGCACAAACAGTTTTTGTTAACAGTTATGAGTGTAACATTTTATCAGCTGCTTTGTTTATAGTGCCTTGAGCAACACTATACCGGTTTCTGTACAGAAAATGATGCTGGCTTTGCAAATATGGATGGCCGCTACCATTGAATATAATACCCGCTATGTTACATTTATTTACATAGAAACTTTAATTATCATGTACATAAAATTCTAAATAGTACTTTATACACAAGAAAGTAAACTTTTAGATCAGTCCGTCTTGTTTTTCACTAATTAAGTGAAAAGTAAAAAAAAAACAATGGGTCCGTGATTTAAAATTTCTTGCAACTTTTTTATAGAAAAGCATGACCTTATCATAATATAATAGTCAATCATTTAGCCATGTGATAAAACTTTTAAGTGATGACAAACATTAATGATGATATTCGGGTCATTATACTGGAAATAGTCTTTTAAATATTTTGTAGTACAATTGATAATCTTCAGTTATGATTGACCGTGTATATGACTTTTATAAGTCTATGTTATTTTTTGATGAAAAATTATTATTGCAGATAAAAGCCCTTTCACATTTATTGTATTCTCGAATTAAATTAATCAAAATGAAAATAAGAATTTTGGCTCTTTATACCTGATCTTTTAATGTAAAACACTGACCTGAAATTATATAATTATCGGCATTTTTTTAATTCATTGAACTTTTTTAAGATTGTGTTGAAACTCTACTGGTAAAAAAAACAAATATATATATTATATATATATTATAGTTCTTATTGAAAATAAAGTATGCGCGTTACGTCGCATCCCATCAAGAATTTCTAATGTAATTCTTGGTGTAAAGCTAAGACGTGATAACAACTGTAAACAATAGAATAACAAAACAATGAAAATATTTGTAAATACTTGTTTTATAACCCAATAAATATTATTTGACCGTAATAAAATAAAACAAGGTAGTCTTCGGCATGAAAGTAAAAATAAAATATTTTCGATTATTTTTGGAATATCTAACAGCCGGATCAGCGCGCGATTCTGATCCATCTAAAGATGCTAAATTTCAGCAAGCACTGTCAAATTCAATAGGAGTGACAGAAAAACAGTTTTTAATATAGAAGGGTAAATAAATTATTTAACCTATAAAGTAAAATCACTTAATTAAAAATCAAAATAGCCCAATAGCTTTATTAACATGAGATATATAATTGTACGAGTGCTTACAATACTTAACATTATTTTACTGAAATCTCAGAAAGTTTTTTTTTTAATAGAATAAGGGGTGACAAACGAGTACACAGTCCACCTGATGGTAAGTGGTTGTTGTGGCCCATAGACATCTACATCTATTCTCGATTACGTATCTAAATGTAGATGCGTTGTCACCCGTAAGGACTAAGATGTAATGCCTCTCGTTTTTTTCCAGTAAAAAGGTTCTCCGGTTCTCTACACTCACCATACCAAACACAGCAGGGTTAAACTGCATTTTACATGGTATTTCGTGAGAGCGTGGCCCTTCCCCCGGTCGAA
>JAVANC010000005.1:43311443-43332761 GCA_033319125.1 Parnassius glacialis
TCTGAACCATAGTTTTAATAATATTGTAGTCAGTTGTACCCCATTTTTAATTTTACCATTTGTTTCATAACATTTTCAAAAAAGACGCTTCAATTTTATTTATTTGTATAGATTTTGAATTTTGTTTTCACTTTTTATTTAAAAATTTTGTTAAAGTAACGAAGTTACTGCTTTTTTTTCCCTAACCATTACCTAAGAAGGCTATGCTTCAAACATATTACTTATTAAAAAAATATATTGAAATTTCTTTTGTCAAAAGTTTAGGCTATTGCTTAGGCTTAGGTCAAATTAATGAAAACGTCTGTATAGTAATGTTCTAACCCCATGGCGCCGGGTTAAAGGAGAAGCACAACTTGCTTAATCCGAAATAAAGCGAAGTATTATAATGTCAAAACTCCGACCAGAATCAATAATGATGTACAGTGTCCACGATTTAGAGCTACGAGTATATTGTTACTACTTAATACTCTCTCAATGTCAGAGAAGAGATATATAAAAATAAAAGAGGAAGGAGTTTTGTCTTGGTAGAAATCATTATAATAATAAAAAACTGATGAGTTTGCGTCAGTTTTTTAAAATGTACAAGATATAACAGAAAAAAAAAACAAAAATAAATGTCAAAAAAGTTCAGAATCTAACTGACGATATACAGCAGACACGTAATCATGCTTTTGGAAACAAGGCCATTTGTAAACAATACTTCTGTGAAAAAAGGTGTACACAAGAGAATTATGAACAGAAAAAATATCTTTCTTTTTAATTTTTCGCCGAGTTGTAAGTATAAGTTTAAATCAGAAGTTTATATCACTGACCTTGCTTTGCTTGGCATTGAAACAAAACCTTGTGAAGTACCTGCATGTTAAAGAAATTGTAAAAATTTTGAAGACGAAATATTAACCTATTTGCGATGGAGAAGCGTGGCGGACTCTTATGATTTTTGTTAAACTATAGCCTCATTGTAAGTGTTTAAATTTAATATCTAGACCACGGGTGTCATAGTGAGTAGTGGGCGTGAGACAAAGAGTGGCTTGGGCGTAGGCGAAAAATCACCCTCTAATATTTAATTTTGAAGCTATGTTTGCCTTTATTTCTGTGCCTAAGAAAAGGATGTGATATGCAAATTACATTAGTCACTCTTTATTTGTATAACTGAAAACTTTTACATATATAATATTATTATAATTTAATGCACAAATACGTACATACGGCGAACTTAATGTCATAGGGCATTCTATCCCAGTCAACAATTAGGCCAAAGATACAGAAACAGGCAGATATAGACATAAGAGTCGAAAAAATATCAGCAAAGAAAAAGATGATAAAATGTGAAATAATGTATTCTTTCTCCATTATATTTACATATACAAATACTTATATAAATACTATAAACGTAAATCACAGCTGCTTACGAACTTTATTTAAAAATATGTTGGAAGCTTTTTAAGTGTCAAGTAATATCGTTTCAGAATGTGATAGCCGTGAGGGCAAAATAGTAAGATAAGTACGCTATAAAGGCATGAGCAACTTAAAATTACACAGAGAACACAGAAAAAATTATGTAAATCTCTCAGTTATTTAAATTTTGATTTCAAATACTTGAGAGCACATGGCCTGTTCAGAATGAGAAAAGGATTCCGAGTATTATTATATATATGCGCCGACGAAGCTTGGAAGCCAATCGACCCCGAATATTAAAGAAGATTCATGGTTTTTTTACGCAGACCATAGTAATGTATCTGATGCAGTTGTTATGGAGATGACCCAATGTGTTGAGATTATGTTGAGGCAACACACATCGATAGAATAAGTGACTGAACAAGTAGGATCTTTATATTTTTGAGTCTTTATATATATAGCCCATCCCAAGTCCACGGTTGAACATCAGTAACCCAATAGACTGCCTTATGATACTGCCCAAAGCCCCCTGCATTGACTACCTGCATGTTTCATTAGCTCGCCACTTCATCTAGTGAGACTTTGACCAATACTACGCTTACCACTACGAGGTTGCCACTCGAAAATGTTTATTTACCATCTATTGTAAGCTCTACGCACTTTAAGGTACTGTTACTGATATTAATTTTTTTCACAGTTATTATCATCATTATAGCCCTTGACAAGTCCACTGCTGAACATAGAAAGCATGGTCCTAAACCACTTGCAACAACCTTCTGCATCTTTTACTACTCCATCTATTGGGAAACCGCCCTTCACTTCGCTTACTGGTTACCGGTTTTTCAAATTTTCAGGATAAATCTTCCCACTCTCCCCTACTCTAGTCCTCTACTCTCTACGAAAGTCTCTGACAGTAAAATCCAACCTAGGAGTAAATAATGTTATTTTACTTATGGCACAAATATTAGCTCCAGCTGGGATTCAAACACAGGAATTAGATTTTTGACCTTAAAGAACCTACTCCATTTTCAAAACCCGGCCACGCACCTGCAATTCCTTCGTTGGTGCAGCTTACTTAGAATCAAGTGGGCCGCATTCTAGATTGCCCCCTCTTCAAAAGAAAACTCCTTTAGAAGGATCGTGGTTTCACCATTTGAAGGTTGACGAAAACGCCATCATAGACCTAAAACATGTAAATTTGCCAGTATTGTAACTATAATTGAACATTTAACGGAGTCAATTATAGCAGTTAAAATAAAAGTCAACAACGAGTAATCCGTAATTTAATCGACATTATTTTAGGTAAATGTATGTAAAGATTTATTGCTTAAAAGATACTTATTGTTCAACGGCGTAAGGATGCAAATAGCATTTAAGGCCTAAAACCTTTTCATTTTAAACCGTAAAGGAGGTTTACTATGTAGGCTTGTTTTATTATAGCTTGCTGAAACTCGTCGTAATGCATGGCTATAAATACGCTAATATTTTTGAGTCCGTTCCTTTGTTTCATTATAATACATTTTATAATTTTGTTTGCTTTTATGTCTCAATTTACTTTCCTTTAAAGTTCGTATTTAAATTAAGGATTTTTTATAAAAAAAACTATTATAAATTTACTCACTTCATAGCTTTCTTTATTTCTTTATGTATTTATGATAATTTAAGTTTGTAGTTTCAGTTTTTTACTATCGTAATATTTTTTATATAGTATTATACCATATTACATAACACTTATTGTGATATCCGGTGGCTGTCGTAAGAGGCGACACAGGGAAACAAATGAGAAGATGGGCACCAGTGTCTTCCTAATAATGACAAAAAATAAAAATAAAGTGCGGTAGCCAATCTGCTTGCCAAGCGTGGCAACTATGGCAAATATCCCCTGTGAGGCAATCTATGGGGGAGGCTTATGTTTTTTTATACGATAAGGGTGAAAAACGAGCACACAGTCCACCTGATGGTAAGTGGTTGCTGCGGCCCATAGACACCTACATCTATCCTCTATTACAAATCAAAATGCAGATGCGTTGTCACCCGTGAGGACTAAGATGGAATGCCTCATTTTCAGTAAAAAGGGCCACCGGCCACCTACACTCACCAAGCGAAACGCAGAGATAAACCTCTACTTCACGCTGGTATTCTGTGAGGTCGTGGTACCACCCCGGTTCTAGCCGGCCCATCGGTGCGACAGCAAAAGCTGCTGCGTGGCTCTACCACTGTTAAAACAGCAGTGGACTTTAATAGGCTGTAATGGTAACGGTATAGGTAGTATCTACACGTGGTAGAGCCATGCTGCAGCTATATTACTGGTACAGTTATAGCACGAATAGGTTGGCTCGACCGGGGAATGACCACGCTCTCACAGAATACCAGTGTAAAATAGCAGCGTAACGCTGCTGTGTTTCGTATGGTGAGTATAGAAAACCGGAGACCCTTTTTACTGGAAACGACGCATTCCATCTTAGTCCTCACGGGTGACAAAGCACCTGCATATTGATTCGTAATCGAGGATAAATATACGGGCCACAGCAACTACTTACCATCAGGTGGACTATGTGCTAATTTGTCACCTTTGTCCAGTAATAAAAAAATTGCGAGAAATTCAAGTCCCGTCGAGATCACTGAATAATAAGTTAATCAAATAAATTATTGCTTTCGTTACGATTTTATACTAATTACTTAATTTGAAAATCTTCGTAGAAATAATCGTCACATCAAGAAGTGATCATGACATTTTCTTTTTTTATAAAATTGAAGTGGACTTTAATAATAAAGTCCAGCTTATGGTAAATAACCCTATATAAACCTGGAACCAACTTCAAACAAAGACTGCTTTAGATTCATCGTCACGACTGAGTATGATTAAGATGGTATGTCTCACCACATGTAATTAAACTGGTTTTCGAGACAGTAGCTCTTCACCTGTCTGGAAGGCGAAAACCTCCAATTAAAAAATGTAAAATGGTTGATTATTGCGCATGCAAGTGTAGGTATATTTCCACGTTTCGACTAATTTTCACTTTCGCGTCCCGAATAACACGTAAAGCCGTTGGTACTGCCCTTGATCTCTTCTTGACGTTCTGTTGCCTATAAACGTTGTCCACCGACTAGAGTGACTGCTGAGCCACGCCAATACCACAGTGGAGTCGGTCTAGCCGTGTATATTGTTATGATCGATTCCCAGAATATTAGCCACATCTGTGATTAACTTAGCTAAAAGAACTGCCCCTGGTCGTGTCGAATTGCCGTCTCATCAGAATTTGAGAGTGATGGAATAAAAGGTGCTATATGTACCTCTGCGCACACACTTCGCAGATGGTTAGTCTCCTTTAAAACTATCATTATAAATCTAAGCTGCTTTAGACTGTATCGAATATTTTCATAACAATAATTGAGACAAGCGCTTTTAAAGATGATAAATTCTGATAATGTTCAGAAGTTAACATCGTCCTCGTTAAATTATTGCTACTAGCTGATAAGATTTTCTCAGTTCTCATGTCATAAATTCTAGATTTTTTCTTCTTTTTAATAAGAAAGAGTAATGTTTTTAACACCAATAGTACTTTTTTATACTCCAGCTATGCATAAAGTGGTTGTGTTTAGAATAAAATAAATAGCTTTAAGGTATTAAGTTCTGTTGTTTTCTGTGGAATTTAAACCAAGCAATAGGCGTATTGAGACAAAAAAACTGTTGCAATTTGCAATGTCTGTGAAACGACTCGGGAAATTAAGGACAATTTTCAACTGTTCCACTAGTGTACAAGACTCAAACCTGAAAAGAAATACTCGTATATGTATAAACTAGCTAGCGCCATTAGGTATAAGTATAGTCATTAGTTTATTATTATCCTAAAATGAAATTTATGATATTTATAAAATAACGTGTAAGAATAATATAAGAACAACTCAAAATTGGATAAAAAATAGCAGCTTAAGGCTACTACTATTTCGTATGGTGAGGGAAAAGACCCGGATATCCTTTTTACTATTAACAACGTATTCCATCATAGTTTTCAAGAAGAGTAATAATTATGGATTTTGATTCTTAACCTAGGATAGATGAAGTGTCTCTGGATTACATTATATACTTACCGCCACGTTGACTGTGTGAGACTGCTCTTTTGTCGAATTTACATCAATAGAAAAAGCTCCCTTTTTTTCATTCCGCTCTATTTTTACCACGAAAATCGCATGATATTTTACCACAAGTATTAGTATACACAGATACTTATACGTCCTTCTTAATCTGTGTTTTATGCAACGCTTATGTAATTTTTATGCAAAATACAGTTACCGCCTATAAACGTCACAGGTCTCTTCTTACCATATCTAAAAGGGTAATGGTGCAATTTGTCGGCTACACTCCTCCAATGCGGTTTAACGGACTTTGTGCATCCTGAAATTATTTTATTTTTCATATATGCAGGTTCCCGTGCTGCTGCGCACGTGGAAAATCAGTACTTAAAGTTGCAATAAAAAATATCATTGGTGTTGGTGAGGACCGAACACCAATTATTGCTCACGTACAAATATTATGGCAAACGTTTAACTTCTGAGCAAAAAAATATTGTTAATCAAAACAAAATAAGTTCTTACACCATTTTTATTTTGCATAAACTCATGCGGCTATCTTTCTATAGCCGGTCAAGCTAAATATACCTGACCGATAATATAAAGGAGCTTTTAATTTGCTCCACGTCTGGTAGGTACGAGGGCGGCACTGAAAATTTCGGGAATCAAGGAAGTGACACAACATTACTATTTAAAAATGTATTTATTGCTTTTAGAAGTATTCTCCGCGAAATTTGACACATTTTTCCATACGATGGAACCAATCATTGAAGCAACCATTCTATTCGGAAGTTGGGGTCTCCAAAATGGCCGTTTTGTAGGCGTCCACAGCTTCTTCAGGTGATGAAAATCTCTGTCCACGCCATTTTTTCTTTATTTTAGGGAAGGTATAGAAATAATTAAGAACTAGGTCGGGGCTGTACGGCGGATGGTCTAATAATTCTATGTTTTCTTGCTCTAAAAACTCTTTTGTTCTGTGTGTGGTGTGAGAACTCGCATTGTCGTGATGGAGAATGATGCGGCGGTTACAGTTCTCTTTACGGAGTTCAGAAACGACCTGTGGCAAACAAATGCTAGCATACCATTCTGCATTAACCGTTTTTTGTCCCTCAAGAGGAACAGTCGTAACATGGCCGGTTTTGGAGACAAACGTGGCCACCATTTTTTTTTGCAACACTCCGTGAACGAACAATTTTTGTTGGCTTTGACTCATTTTCGAACACCCAAATTGGTGACTGGTTTTTGTTTCGGGTTCTTACGCGTATATCCAGGATTCGTCACCTAATACGATGTTATACAGCATTTGAGGATCCTGCGTGGAATCTTTCGAGAGTTCTGACGCACCAAGTAACGCGAGCCGCCTTTTGCTCTTCACAGAGCGAATGCGGTATCCATCGGGAAAACAACTTTTTTACACCTAATTGTTCATGCAAGATTATTTGTATTTGACTCATGTCAATGTCTAAAGTTGCCTGAATTTCGCGGTATGTCACATGTCGATCTTCCTCAATCAGCTTACGCACAGCATCAACGTTTTCTTGGGTAACTGCAGTTTTTGGACGACCTTGACGGGGATCATCACTGAGCTTGACACGTCCACGTTGAAATTCAGAAAACCAGCGATAAATTGTGGTTTTGGGTGGGGCTTCATCACCAAATGCAGAAATCATCCGGTCAACATACTGTTTTTGTGTTAAACTCGAAGTGGTTTATAGAAATCATAATAAATCATCGCTCTTGAATTTTCTCGAGTCAATTCCATTTTCTCAACGACTAAACAAGTTTGACAAAACCTTGTGACAAGACCGAGAATCTTTTTTTGAATAAATAAATGGTATTCGATTTTTAAAAACCAAGGAGTTTTCAAATAAAAATATTTTAATATGACAGGAACAGTGGAAATATTCAATTCCCGATACTTTTAGTGCAGCCTATGTACTGGGATTGTTAATGTCTCTGCTAGGTATGTAAATTACGGCGAATTCTCCTTAAATTGGAAATGACATACATATACACTAATTTATCAAATGTTGAGACTGTAATGTTATGTTGTTACATTTTTTTGTTGCCACATTATTAACCCGATTACATTGATGCAATAAATCTCGAAAAATTTTGATTATACTTACTTTAGTATCCTTCAGAGTATGATAATTGTCATCATTTGTTCTATAAAATGTCTCCGAGAGAGCAATTTATAAAGATACTATTAAAATCTTACAACACCATAAATGGCATCATTACCATCTTAAAGTTATTAAGGCGTACGGCTTCTGCAACTACTTTTGAAAATTCGCCTACTAAAGTCATGACAATGCTAAATATTTCTTCTGTATGACAAATTAAAAAGGATTTATAAATATTATAATGATAAATTGTTAAAATGATAAAGTTTGAAATCAACGGCCAGCGGAAGTCACAAAGTAAATGATGAAATTTCATTTTTGCAGTGATAATCTTTAAAACGAAGGACATATGAAATTATATATAATTTAATAGAAAAACTGCAAAACTTTGAACTTTGTTGTGAACTGTTTTACTTAATTTAGTGGTTAAGTTCATTCTTCATAATTAATTCATCTGCAAAAGAGTCTGTTCCGGTTTTCACGGGGTTCTCGTCACATGGAATGGTAATATCGACCACAAATAGCCTTGTCTCAACACAATATTAGGTCTATTCACAAGAATAATTATGTCTATGTTGATGTCCAAGACCTTAGCGCTGTCATTTAAGAGCCCGGCTTTCGGCGAGTACGCGAAATTGTATTTCAGTGCGCCCTCCTTGTGTATCCTACATAAGGAGCTCGCACTGAAATACATTTCAACTAGGTTTTGTCTATGCAAATAGTCAGAATTAGAAAATTATTACTACAGAAAAGCCATGACAATATGGTTTTTTATATAATGCGCAGCATTATGACGACGATTGTCATCTTATTAATAACACTAATTTTGAATATAGTACCACATATGCGAAACCATCGCAGAGTATATTACTATGTTTGTAATTTATGTTTGTATTTAAAGTTTATAGCATACATTAAAACTTATGTGCGTAGCTTGAGTTTTGCAAATTTGCGCTGTAAAATTTAAATAAATTTTATGCTTGCTTTCAAAGGATGAATATGCTTTGGATATAACTTTTACTATAACTACAAGACAATTTTTAATCTAATTTAAGTTATATTATTACGTGTATATCCAGAGTAAACTGAAGTTACACCTTACTTACGTTCCCCTGGTGGACACAGACCTTTTCTTATTTCTATGTGGCAATAAGTACACCGTGCTAGTTGGCGGTATTGACATGTCTTTAAGTTATTATTATTCCCAAAAATATATCCTTAAAAAAAGCATTGATAGTTTTTTGATTGTTGTAAATGTGTACAAGTTAATAATTTGTTCGTAATATAATTTTATCTATTTCTGACTATGAATCTTTTTGGGTGAATACAATTTATTTCTGCCACTTAACAACACGCATCCTTATTTGTTTTTATGTATACGGAGTAATTATAAATTGTAAATACGAGCTACGAGGTATTTAATATTATAGTAGTGAGATCTCATATATAATGCAAACCGCATTTGTAGTCATTTTTCTATAAAATTTGTTAAAAATTGAGAGTCGACTAAGTTATTTGCATTGTGCAACTATTTAGGTGACGATGAAGTACTTTTTAACTGTTTAGAATTTCATTATTTTTACTTTACAAACTTACTTTCTAACAAACTCTGTAGCTCACGGATAAGTGATGTGTTAGCTTCTTAGTTATGTTTAGCCTTCTGCGAATACTGTTTGGTGATTCTAAATATTAGGTTTTTAACAGTGGTAGAGCCACGCGGCAGCGTTTGCTGTCGCACGGATGGGCCGGCTCGAACCGGGGTGATACCACGACCTCACAGAAAACCAGCGTGAAGTAGAGATTCACCTCTGCGTTTCGCTTGGTGAGTGCCGGCGGCCGGATGCCCTTTTTACTGGAAATGAGGCAGTCCATCTTAGTCCTCACGGGTGACAACGCATCTACATTTTGAATTGTAATAGAGGATAGATGTAGATGTCTATAGGCTGCAGCAACCACTTACCATCAGGTGGACTGTGTGTTCGTTTGTCACCCGTATCCTATAAAAAAAAAGGTACGCAACCCTCGTTGACACATTCCCAATCTTTACAACGTTGTTAACGAGAGATTTGTGAACGATAAATCCAACACCTCCTTGGGACAGATGGTCGATCTCCTGGTTATAGAACAAATTGCCGGATTCGAGGATTACCGTCCTCAACCTCTCTTCGAACCTCGGATAATCCTATGATATTCCAGCGCAACTTGTCTGTCTCTTCTTTCAGCTCCAGGATCTTCTCGTTAGTCCTTGGGGTGTGTGCGTTATAAGTTGCTGGCAAACTTTAAGTCCTGGGACTAAACGCTCTCTTGAAGAACTACAGACCGATTTCCCCTCCGAGCCGCGTCTACGTGCTGTTTTCGAAAGTCATTACGAATCGTCTCGCGCGAAGACTTGACAACTTCCAGCTTCCTGAACGAGCCGGTTTCCGAAAAGGCTTTAGCACCATAGACCACATACATAGCCTTCGGCAAATTGTACACAAGTCCAAGGAGTACAATTTGCTTCTATGTCTGGTGTATGTGGACTATAAGAAAGCCTTTGATTCCGTCGAAATTTGGGCGGTGCTGCAGTCCCTTCAGCGATGCCAAGTTGACTGTCGGTATATCATAGTGCTTAAGTGCTTGTTCAGTAGGGCTACGATGGCTATTCGAGTACAGAACTAGAGTACGAAACCTATCCAAATGCAGAGATGTGTGAGACAGGGTGACGTTATATCCCCGTAACTTCTCACCGCGACATTGTAAGAAGTTTTCAAGCTTCGGGACTGGAATGGATACGGTATTAACATCAATGGCGATTACATTACTCATCTTCGATTTGCCGACGATATAGTCCTTATTGCAGAATCGCTGGAGTACGTAGGCACAATGTTCAATGACCTCAGTAGTGTTTCCCAACGGATAGGTCTTAAGCGGAACATGGACAACACAAAGATTATGTTTAATGTCCATGTCACACCTATGCCGGTAGTTGTTGGGAGCACTAACCTAGAATTTTATATTTAAGCAATAGAATGCAAAAAGTTGTCATTAACAGTGTGAGCTCTTTCGGGTCGATAGTACAAATGGTCGTGCCTGGAAGACTCAATTCTCGGCCACTTTCTGTTTCTTGTATACAATTATCACTTGCCTTACTTAGTAGGGGATAACCATGATTTAATATTATTTGCAGATGACACTTCTTTAATTTTCAATTCCTGTCGACAATTACAAATATATGACGAAGTATATAATGCTATATGTAAATTAGTAAATTGGTTCAATGTTAATAATTTGCATTTAAACGGCACTAAAACGTAATGTATGAAATTTATGACTTCAAATGTCAAACAATTAAATACTAATGTAATTTTAAATGGGGAGAAACTGAGTCTTGCTAAAAATAAAAATGGTGCTATATACCACTATTTTTCTTGGAATCACTCTAGAGGCGAAGCTTCATTGGAGCCCCTATATATCAAAACTAGCAAGCAGACTTAGTTCTGCAGCATATGCTGTAAAAAGATTAGAAGTCTAACAAGTGTTGAAACAGCTAGACTAGTTTTTAGTTCTTTAGTTTTTTCCATAGCATAATTTCGTATGGTATTTTACTATGGGGACACGCAGCTGACACTGAAATTACATTTGTTTTACAGAAGAGGGTCATAAGAGCAATTTATGATTTAAAGCCTAAAGAGTCGCTGCGACAAAAATTTAAGGAAATCAATATCTTAACTTTGGCCTCTCAAAACATTTATAACAAAGTAATGTACATTTATGAAAATGTAATGTACGAATACAAAAATAAAAGTAGTTTTACAAAAATAAGTGATATTCATTCTGTAAATCCTAGGAACAGCCACAAGCTAGTAGTACCAGTCAATCGACTCTATCGAATCAATAATTCATTCTTGGGGCAATGTATACGTTTTAACAACAAAATTCCAGAAAATATACAAAATTTGACTTGCTGATAGTTCAAAAATTTTATTAAACTAAGTTTGTGTAAAAAGGGTTATTATAATATTAAAGAATTTATGGATGTTCTATTTAAAGAGCCTATAATCGTATATTTGGCGTAGGCAGAGGATAGGCAGCAGAATCTTTCTGATAACAGCAAAACAACAATAAAAAAACTGCGGTTGCCAAACCGCTCGCCAAGCGTGGCAGATATGGCAATATACCCCCCATGAGCAATGACATTAATAAACGGCCCCCAGTCCCCGACGGCACCGCTATTCCTGGCTACGGTGACGATCAAGGTAACGGCGGAGCAGGGGGTACTAAGAATATCCGATGGAGGTTCGGTTGTCACCTACAACGCCTAGACCTGGCAAATTATAACGCACGCACCCTGAGGACTGACGAGAAGATCCTGGAGCTAAAAGAAGAGATGGACAAGTGCGCTGAAATTTCATAGGATTATCCGAGGTCCTAAGAGAGGCGGAGGATACGGTAATCCTCGAATCTGGCAACTTGTTCTATCACCAGAAGGGGGACCATCTGTCCCAAGGAAGTGTCGGATTTATCGTGCACAAGTCTCTCTTTAACAAACTTGCAAAGATTGGGAGTGTATCGACGAGGGTTGCGTACCTTATACTCAGAATCATCAATCGGTATTCGCTGAAGGTCATACAGGTTTACGCACCAATCTCCGCACACCCCGATGAGGAGGTGGAGGAAATGTATGAGGATATCTCTAGAGCCATGCATTCCTCCAAAACCCACTATACGGTGTTAATGGGATACTTAACGCAAAGCCAGGCACAAGAGAGAACGGTGAGCTGAAAGTAGGGAAATTCGGAATAGGACAACGGAACCGAAGAGCAACTGTTCAGCGATGTCTCAGTGTTCGCAAGGATGAAAACTGGCAGCCATCAACGAATAGTGAGAGGCACACTGAACCTAAACGTTAAGTTGGAGAGGTCACGTCTAAGGAAGTCAACGTTCTGACCCCCTAGTGCTCTAATCCAAAGTCCCGAAACCTATCAGCTCGAGCTACGAAACCGTTTTCAGTGCCTAGAAGATTGCAATGAAGTGAGCGATATGAATGACAAGCTCGTGGAAACTGTCCATGCGGTCGGAGCTTAGTTTTGCAAGACCCGCCGCAGAGAACACAAAAACGTTAAAATGTTAGATGGGATATGAAGCTGCATTCTTCAGTAGATTTGACAGCATACAGGCAACTGAACACACAGATCTCCAAATGCATTGAAGAAGCAATTGAGCAGAACCAGGGTTCCAAAGTCTTTGCTAGAGATCTGTCTGCCAGAAAAAACCAACTGTCGAAGCTGAAGACCGAGTGTGGCAGCGTCGTTTAGGACATCTAAGATTGTGAGTGACATTGAGAGGTTATATTCGCAGCTGTATACATCATCGTTGGAGCCACACGTAAGTGTGAGTAACGATCCAAGAGCAAATCTTATCCAACACTATTCCTATGATATCCAGGACGTCAGTCTGAGCAAGATTAGAATGGATCTCCATCACCTTAAAAACGGCAAGGCCCCAGGCGATGATGGAATTACAGCGGAGCTTCTGAAAACGGGTGGAAAATCGGTACTTGAAGTCCTTCAGAAGTTCTTTAATTCCGTCCTCCATGGTGGTGTTACACCGGAGATGTGAAGCAGATGTGCGCTGGTCTTGTTCTTCGAGAAAGGTGACAACGCTCTCATGAAGAACTACAGACCGATTTCCTTTCTGATCTGCGTATACGTGCTGTTTTCGAGAGTTATTACGAATCGGCTCGAACGTCTTCCAGCCTCCCGAACATGCCGAACGTACATTCCCATCGTTAAATTGTTACGAAGTCTGAGGAGTACAATTTGCTACTATGTCTGGTGAATGTGGACATGAGAAAGCCTTTGACACCGTCGAAATTTGGACGGTACTGCAGTCCCTTCAGCGATGCCAAGTTGACTGTCGGTATATTGAAGTGCTGAAGCTTCTGAACTGAAAAGGATACGGTATTATATATTATACGGTATTCGATTTGCCGACGATATAGTTCTTATGGCAGAATCACTGGAGGGCCTAAGCTCTATGCTTAATGACCTCAATAGTGTCTCTTAACGGATAGGTCTTAAGATAAACATAGACAAATCAAAAATCATGTTTAATGGCCATGTCACACCTATGCCGGTAATTGTTGGGAGCACTAAGTTCGAAGTTGTTGACGATTATATTTACCTGGGAGAAATAGTCCGACTAGGTAAGTCCAACTTCAACCTCTCGGGCAATTGACGGATTCAACTCGGTTGACCAGCGTGCGGGAAATTACGGCACATCTTCTCGTCAGGTATACCACAAACTTGAAAACGAGACTGTACAACCAGTGCGTGTTGCCAGTGATGACTTATGGAACTAAGACGTTTGCCGGCCTTCACTGTTGGCCGGATGAGGAAGCTCAAGGTCGCTCAGCGATCTATGGAGAGGCTATGCTCGGAGTTTCTCTGCATGATAAACTTAGAAATGAGGATATCTGCAGTAGAACCAAAGTGACCGACATAGATCAACGGATTAGTAAGCTGAAGTGGCAATAAGCCGGCCATACAGCTCGAAGAACCAACAACCGATGGGGAAAAAGATTCTCTAGCGGCGGAAAACGCTAAAAAAACAGTGGAAACAAAATAAATATATTAGCGAATTACATACCACATCTTAGCGAGACAAGTAAGTTATATTCTTCTTTAGTTATGTTACCGTACCGCGCAGTACTACTTTTTTTTAATTTACTTTCAACTGCTTGTTGAAAGGAAAGATCTTTCGCCAGACCAGGTTTACAGCTGTGTTCAGCTTATGCTCCTTGTGAAAGTGTGGTATACAGCACCGTAGTTAGCTCCGATCAGATTGGTAATTGATGATGTATCTTTATTTAATTCAGTTGATATTGCGTTTAATTTGCGATGGTGTATTTTATTTCGTATCACGAACGAATATTAGTTGTAATGCCAGTACCGAAGAAGAAGTCTACCCTTTCTTAATCTACGATGAGCCGAAATGGTGTGTTGATCTCACATATTTGAACAGAACTTATGCTCGGTTTAGTTATATATAATATGGTGTCATTTTAATGAAATTCGATGCTGCAAGCTTCAAATCCACCTACGAAGTAGACAGTAACACAAATTCGGTAACACAGCGGAACAGGCCCATCTACCAAGTAAACTTTTAAAGGTAGGTAGTTTAATAATAGGAATACTTAATTTATAATCAATAATGACTCTTTATTAATTATTTTGTAACATCAAGCGGTATATTAAAAAATTAGATTGATATTTAGTAATATTTTATCGATGTTTGAACTAACTTTGAGAATTATGAACACTATTCTTTAGGGTTAAATGCGATGTTGCTTCTTTCTGAATACTTCCAACAATTACTTGAGTAGAACTTCCACCTGTATTAGGAGTATAATACGCTTCCGGACGTATACTATCAACATATGTGGCACACATCGATTGAATGAAGCATACTAGTAGAACTAAGGCTGCTACATTAACCTGAAGAGAAAAAGAGTAAGCAATTAATTATTATTTAAAATAAATAAATCGTGAAGTGGCGATGTAAGAGAATCCACTTCCTCTTATTGCTTGACGGTGTAGTATAGCTCTCAATTGCCTATTGGCGACAGAGGGAAATACATGAAGTTGGCTGATTACTACTCAATCTAGTAACCCCCCCCCCCCCCCCGCCCTACCCCAGCGTACGAATTTGGAGTATACATATAAAAATACTGACAGACGGATTTCAAATAGCACATCCCAAAAAATTTATTATTTAAAGTACACCAATGTAGTTTAGAAATGAAAAGTAGTTAAAGCTCGCTCACCTTATAACGTCGATATAATTTCAAATAATTAGAATTAGGCACTTTTTACAATATAAAAAAACTGCACTTTGTTTGAATATAATTACGGTTTTCACCTAGACGGAGCGTCTTTGAACCTGTCGGTGAACCCGTCGGTTAGATTTCATGCACACATCGCTGCGCTATGTATTATACCCGTCCATAGCAAAGCGACGTTGCGTAAACTATTTTCCTCTTTTTTGGTTTTATTAACTTTTTGCACTTAATATAGAATTTTATATGTTTTTAACAATGGTGCAGTTATATTCAAGCAGGGTGCAGTTTTTTTCATATTGCAAAAAGTACCCATTTTTATTTATTTTAAGTTATATCGATGTTATAAGTTGGGCAATATTAACTTATTTTTTATTTATAATTAAATTAATTAATATTTTTGAGATGTGCTATTTACAATACATCTGTCAGTATGTTTATTTTATATATCCTCCAAATTCGTAGGCTGGGGTAGGGCAGGTACATTCGACACCTAAGAAATTTGGTTTTACTAACTTTTTGTGCTTATCATTGCATTTTATGCATTTTTAACGATGGTGCAATTATATTCAACAAGGTGCAGTTTATGTGTACTAAGAGTACCCAATTCTAAATATTTGAAGTAATATCGACGTTATAAGATGAGCGATTTTTTAACTATTTTTTAAATAAATAATATTTTTGAGAAGTTCTATTTGAAATACGTCCGTCAGTATGTATATACTCCAAACTCATAGGCTGTCAATTACACCAAATGAGACATTGTTGAGGGAGGCCTATCTTCAACAGTGGACTTCGGACATGCTGTTATGAATGAAAAATGAATTAATAATCTACTTATTTGCAGTTACAATGTAGCTGATATTTTGAGAGAGAGATAAGCTGAGAAATAAAACCCTTATGATTCCCTTGAATATTTTTGATACTATGATACCATTCATAATGTTAAAGGAATCTTGTTGATAACGATACATGCTTGGTATTCAATTCATGGCAAAAACTCCTTTTCTGCCTAGTGAGTACCAGATTTTTACATAATTTGCAAATAATAGTGTTTGCACTATCGTCCGGTCTGAATTGTATAGAGGGCCAGTATAATTATAGGTTGATTCTGCCTTACAGGCTATAACTATACTTAAATCTAATTTCTATGAGTGTTTACATGGGCTGTAGTAGCCACTCATTGTCAGGTAGACTTGTAGTAACGTGGTGGAACTACGCTGTAGCCATATTATTATTGTAGCACGAATGTGACGGCATTCCATCTTTGTTCAGATGTGACAACTCATCTGCATTTTGATTCTTAATCGGGGATAGATATAGATGTCTATTGGTCAATGCGTTTACTTACAATCAGGTGGACTGTGTACTCGTTTGTCACCCTCGTACTATAAAAAAACAAAAACTTCCGATATTACTAACGGTAGTCTTTTTAAGAGTGTAATGAAATGGTAGACAAGTCAAGTCGAAATTCTATGTCTATTGATATTTGTCGGATTATACAATCTGATGTCATTTTCTAATGAATTATATATATATTAGACAGTTAATAAAATTCCTAAGTAAATGAACATTAATGAACATTGTTAGTTTCTATAACTGCCAAAAATATTTCAAAGTATTACTTACCATTTTCGCCATCTTGTTACTACAGCGAGTTCCTATAGCTGAATGTTACAATAAGCGACTTTTATATTATAGAGACATTGCATATATTATGTCCATGGCCATTTTCATTACTATTCTTATCAAATTTTCATTACTATTCTTATCAAATTTAAAATGAACTAGTTATTCAAATTAAATTATTTAACATAGATTAGAAGTATTAATGTCAAACAATACTTATAGAATTTTGGGTTCTACTTTATTTATTTATTTGTATAGTTTATTTATATCGTACATCAAAGAAGGAATAAAATTAGTATGTAGGGCAATAGGTGGTTTTATTCCTCGGTGGATATAGGTACATGACGAGTAGCATTACGGTGTAGCTACATAGCACAGTATAAATATGAATCCTACTATATATTTATTGTGTACGTAAGCTGGCAAGCGCGGACGCTGTTCATTAATCTCCTAGCAAAGTCAATAAAATGCCTATCAATGTAATAAATGTCAACATTTTGTTTTCACGCAGCGCCGCAGTACCGTTTGCAATAAACGCATAAAACATGATTTGTCTGAGCTCTCCAAATAATCTTGCATCCTAATATTGATCTTAGGTTTTTCAAAATAAATAATTTAGAAATACAAAATAGAAGAATTTTTGTGTTTTAATTGTTTATATAAAAATATATTTTTGTTATAAAAATATAAAATTCCACTTAATTATTAATATCAATTAATTTACTGAACTGTTTTTGAGGTGGTGAGTGGTCGGTAACCCCAAACGACATGATTGTATAGTGAAATAAGTTTTGATTAATAAACAAACCTATACTGCATTGTATGCAATTAGGTTACTATTATTTAATTGGTGGATGACGAGACAAATTCAGTTAGTTAACCTTGCATGTATGTTCAAATAATTATTTTTGGTATTAAATACAAGTAGTTTTTGCAATACACTATCAATTATTTGCCAATTACAGTTAAATATGCATAATGTAGTTGAATAATTCTTTATTTTAGAATGAAACGTTTATGTTCCTATCTATGCTAAGAATGATAGTTACAAAATTTGAATTAGTAATATTCCTATAAATATTCAACATGTTGTAATCAAAAACCCAAATGAAAAATATTGCTAACTGCATTTTTTTATAGAATAAGGGTAACAAACGAACACAATATCCATTAATAATCCATTATGTAATCCATTATTTAGAAAGAAGTATTAACTTAGGTTCAATATTTTTGCAAAAACACAACGTACCACACAACACAACGTAAACGTAACGACAATGTATCTGTAGCCTTAATTGTTTGGTGTTGGTTTCAGATGTCCACCGGCTATGTGTATGGCATCGTGTGTGTCATCTATGAACTCGATTGGCAGTTCCATTTTATTTATAAAAAAGCATTTTGCAATTCCTTGAATTTTTAATTGTTAACTATGATGATAAATGACGATATAGATTGAATTATTCGTCTATATGGGCAAGTCTTATGACTTAATTTTTGAAGTTTTCTAGAAAAAAAAAATAGAACCTGTATTTATGACTATTTCAATTAAATTTCAAATCCAGTGTTCGTAAACAAATTGTGCATGTGAAATTAATTTGCGTGTGCACATTGCGTGAGTTGCTGCACTACATATGCACGCAAGATATATAAGCGTAAGTATAATTAGTATCAGTCGATAAATAAATAATTTGGTTACTCATCGCTATTTATGTTTGAAAGATAGAAAGTTAGTATAATTGCTAGCTGTGAGAGCGTTCTATCGTAGTCCTCAGGTTTCCAGGAAGTAGACGATCACTAACAGATGCACCAGCAATTATACTCGTATACACATATAAACAGAATCTAGGGATATTTAATATTTCATTATATATCTAAAATTCTATGAAGAATTTTTTGATATATTAAACGTAAGCGTGATAGGTTATTTTAAGATATTTAATAAAAAATAAAAAACATTTCGTAATTCTCTTGTTTTAAATAAAAATGTATTTGTTTTAATCAACGTTGAAAACGCGAAAAAGTGCATAAAAGAACTTTTATTATAATCAAAAATTGGAGATTTGTCAATTTAGCCGATCTTTTTTTATATAATCTCTACTCCTAAAAGACAAAATTAAGTTCATGTATTTTAAATATATTTTGGATATTACTTAAAAATCCGTAATGGTTATTACAGTGTGAACGTAATATTACAATACCTTTTATGAATAAGGTGACAAACGAGCACACACCCGATGGTAAATGAATGCCGTAGCCTATCGACATTAACACATATCTATCCTCGATTAAGAATCAAAATACAGTTGAATTCATCGTTTCCAGTAAAAAAGTCTCACCATAAGAAACACAACAGCATTAATCTGCTATTCTACGCTGGTATTCTGTGAGAGCGTGAAACTTAGGGAAGTTATAATGGATTCCATTATTTTGGAGAACAAGTGCTACAACCATAATATAGCTGCAGCATCGATCTACCACGTAAATGATTCCCGGTGTTATATAAATCATTTGCATGACTTCAAATTTGACCTACAGTTTGGCGATCGCAATACCAAAAGTCTCCGGGTTTGCGGGTTACGCGACTCACACTACGTTTGCCTAGGAGCGGTCTCTACTCCATGACATGTATACTCTACCGGTTGTCGCTTCTATAACAGATGTGACAACTGACTAGCTCGTTATCATTTCATTTAACAAACAGGAAAGGCTATTATTTATCTTGATTCTCCGGCGGAATCAAGTCTTATTTATGAAAATTATCCACCAGAAAAATCCGAGCATAGCTCTTTTCATTACCCGCCTAAGCGACTTTAAAGTTGTAGAGGACCTTTATCTTTATTACTGTTTTTTTTTTAATATAGAAGAGGAGGTGAACAGATTGCAGATGCGTTGCCGGCCTTTTAGAAAGGTGTAAGCTCTTTTATTGAAGGTCCCTAAGTCGTATCAGTCCGGAAAAATCGCCGGTGGGTAAACAATTCCACAGAGAAATTGTACGAGGAAGAAAACTGCTAATAAAAAGCACAGTCATGGACCGCCAAGCATCCAGATGGTGAGGATGGTATCGTGAATTTAGACCCGACAGGCTTTCGTGGCATTTGGCGGCTGGAATTAATCCGAACAATTTCTCAGAGCACTCCCCGTGGTAGATTCTAAAGAAAATGCAAAGGGATGCAACGCCCCAGTGCTAGCGTATCGAGTCGATCAGAAATAACTCGGTTGTCGACGATTCGAACCGCTTTGAACTGGATGCTGTCAAGTGGAAGGAGCTGGCACTGGGGTGCCCCGGCCCAGAAATGAGAACAGTATTCCATGTGAGGCCGAACTTGCCCTTTATAGAGTCACAAGCTATGTGCCTGCATGAATTACTGTCTCAATTTACATAATATTTAATGATACAAATTTGTCAATTTATATAATATATAATCAGTCCTATGAAACCGTGAATGTATTAACAAAAACTCATATGATTTAGAGAATATAGCTCCTGAAGGTGATTTGTCTGGCAGTTTGAAGTTTATCAGCTTTATTACAGTCCTATTTATTTTTATAAATTCAATAGCAATTTAAAGGATATCACCCATTACACAAATAAAATGGCTTAACTAAGTCACAATACTTATGCAAACTGAATATTTGAACATTTTTACACATAAATATAGGTACCATATATACTATCTATCTACTATGGCTGGCATGATTTCAAGATCCATGTTTGTACAACCAAATAAGCCATTTGGTATTGTCAAGTTATATGGTGCAACTTGCTGAATACATAAGGAAAGTATTTGTACCTAAAGGCAGTTAAATCAATCGCTCTTCAAAGCCCATGAAGCTACATCAAATAGAAAAGCTTCCTTAAATTGACCCATAGACTCATATTTTCTTTTAACATACACAAAAAACTTGTTTTGTGTGTTTATTCTATCTAATATTTAATTTAGATTTTACTAATAACATAAAACTTTAATACATTGTCACTTGTTTTAGGTTATTGAACACAAACTATAGATTTTCTAAAATTCTAGGTGGAAAATTAAACTCATATATTACATACATATGTAGCAGAGAAAAACATAATTCGGAATATTAATATTTGGCTAATCTATATGATATTATCCATATGATGATACGAATATAGTGTATATCCATGTATCCATACACTCGTGCATCGATGAGACGATATTTTATTGTATTGTAATGTAAACAAACAAATATAAACTATAAACTTTGTTTTTTGCTACCAAACAAAGAATATCATAGATAAATACATATGTAGTA
>JAVANC010000005.1:43332861-43362861 GCA_033319125.1 Parnassius glacialis
AATACAGGTGACCATATTGTACCACAGTATTCTAGCTTACTTCTTAGTAAGCAATTGTACATTGTTATGTATGTTCCGGTTTTCTTGAACTCCTTGCCACTTCTTATGATAAAACCGAGTGATTTATTGGCTGAAAAATAAGGTGTTGTTAATATGGGGTACGAAGCTAAGGCGACTATCTAGCGTGATTCCTAAGTCTCGAATATCTCGCACTTCGGTGAACTTTTCGTCCTGGATGCTATACACTGATTGGTGATTGTTTTTTTTTCGAGTGAAATTGATATACCGACATTTAGATGGATTAAGTGTCATTTATTATGTTTGCACCACGTAACTAGGCTATTAAGGTCTTTCTGCAACAGTTCTTCATCATTTTTGGTTCTAATAGCTCGAAACAATTTTAAATCATCAGCATATAAGAGGGCTGTCGAGTTCTTCAAGGATGATGAGATATCATTAAGGAAAAGAGTAAAAAACAAACCCCCAGGATGTGATCCTTGTGGTACTCCTGATAAGACTGTAAATGAATAAGATTCATTGCTATTCAATACGACTTTAAGTGTGCGTGCCTCTAGGTATGATTCACACCAAACAAAAAAGGGTTTTGTTATACCAAATGGCTTCAATTTACGCAATTGGGTTTGGTGATCGACACTATTGAAGGCCTTCGCAAAATCAATGTATATGCTGTATATTTGCAAGCCATTATCAACTGCTTCTGCTAGATTAGAAACATGATCTATAAGATTTGTATTAGTAGATCGTTTGTTACGAAACCATGTTGATTGTGACTAATAATATGCTTAATATCCAATGTTGTGAATAATAGTACAGGTGAGGATATACTAGTGCCTCAAAGGTCTTCGACAGAGTCGAAAGGATTGAGATTGGACGATAGTTGCAGATTAGTTCTTTATTGCCAGCTTTGAAAATAGGAAAAATCCTTGCTTCTTTCCATTTTGAGGGAAATATGCCAGTTGTCAAAGAAGTGTTGAAAATGGTAGAAAGACGTTCAGACAAGGAACGTGCACATTTGTTAAAAATTATTGGAGGGATGTTGTCCGGTCCCTTTCCTTTAGTACAGTCAAGTGTTTTTAATTTTTTAACTATTGCTTTAAATGTTATTTGGAAGTACTCCATTTCTGGTAGTACAGCTGTTGGGATTTGTTAGTTGTGGTCAGCGCCGTCACTTTTTACGTAAATTGAAGAAAAGTTTTTGCGAATAATTCGCAAATTTCTTTTGTGTTGTATGCTTTCTCGTTGCCAAGCGTCATGATTGGAGGAAATGAGAAAGAATTTTTTCGCATGTCTTTAATATGCGCTCAGAAATATTTGGGATTTTTTGATATTTTGTCTTCAATAATTGTAACATATTTTATGTAGCGCTTATTTATTATACGATTCACATCTTTTCTCATATATTGAAATTCAATTTGGTCCAGCGGATTGTCGTATTTTTTAAATTTGGTATGGTATTTATATTTCAGTTTTAATAAGCGAAATAAGCTAGGAGGAAACCACACTGGATAGTTCGAATTACATTTACGTGTCTTGGGTACATAATCTTTCGTTATTTTTTGTAGTATAGCGTAAAACTTTTCTAACATTATATTTACGTTGCTGAAAGGGTTTAGTTCATCTACCTAGTTTAACTGATCGAGAGATTTTATTAATATTTGAACCATATTTGCACCATAATCTGCTTTACAAAAGTTAAATTTGCTTTTTGATAAGTTTTGAACAATGCAAAGCTATTATTCTTAATGAAAGTTCAAGCGGAGGGTGAAACGCATCTATATCACGGACAGGATAGGGACTTTTACTTACTGATATAATTTCATTGTCACACGAAATTAGGTCTAAGATTTTATTTTTATTGTAAGTTATTGGGTCAAGCTGTTTTAAATTGTTTAAAGCCAAAAAATCGATGAACACTTTCAAAGTTATGCTCACGCTTAGATACATACTTTTTTGAAACTGCTACTTATACCCCACCACTTGTTTTTTTTTTGTTATTTGAAGAGTAGAACTTTCACGGTCACGCCTAAAAATATGAAATTTGTCACCAAATATCTCGTTGTCAGCAACGCTGGAATTTAACCAAGTTTTTTGTGAATATAAAAATGTCGTAATGACTATTAAGTATTTCTTGACGCACCTCTGTTATTTTGGATCTAAGACCTCTCACATTTTGATAGTAGCAATTAATAGATGTTGACATATAACTTAAAACTTACAAATAAGGATCAAAAAAATGTTAAAATGGGAATGTAACCAAAATAAACGAATAAAAAAAATAAATACGTATATATTACAAACAACTGAAAGAAATAAAAACACACTATTGGGTTATTTTCGCCAGTACATTGGAGTTACGGATAAATTTATATTCTGAGTCCGGAGTTTTCCGCATGTACACCTGTCCACCCTTCACCTAGACAAACTTATAGTTAAGCTCCTTGGCTTTTTTCGGGCTGCTGCATGAAGCGCTTTGATTGTTGGCGAGAGGTGTTCGACAACGTATATAGGTTTATTATCACCCGCAATCCCGAAGTGACATGTGTTAAGCCGGTCACCAATCGTGGGTTCCTTCCTGTTAAATGTTATAGCAGCAGCCAAAAACTCGTTACGCATTTGGGGTGAACTCAAACGAACGAAAATTGATCTTGGGCGGGGATTATCTTTGTGAAGCTTGGCGATTCTCGTGCATAAGTGTATCTATTTTTCGTTGATGTTGCTATCGACTGTAGATATTATTTGCTTTATCACAGTATATAGGTTTTTGCTCTTATGCTCTGGTACGCATTGAATTTCAGTGTTGGAGGCTCTTGAATGTTGTTCCTGCTGTGACAACCTAGAGTTCAGGTCATTTACAGCTTGCTTAAGAGATTTATTCCCTAAGTCCAAAGAACGAATCTTATCAGTCTTTAATGACAGCTCCTTGCACAAGTCCTCGTATTTTTGCTACATGAAATGCATGGAATCACGAACGGTTTAAAGTTCATCATGTAATTCTTTAGAATTTGCGTTAATTATTTCAGTAAGTTTTTGGTTAGAATTGCACATGGCGGTGCTGATTTCTTCTCTCACTATAGAACGGATGTCCTCCAGAGTGAATCCTTGAGACACCTTATCCCTCTGTAAGATGTCCTTTTTCCCTATTATATTGATGCTTTGCGACGGTTCTCCCGAGGAACGAGGCTCTTGCCTGCTCAAGACATGTACAGGAATGTTACTTTTGTCAGATCTGGGCTGCCTACTTTGACACACAGGACATTACCATGACACTTTATATTCTTCCGTTAGCTCACTAAAAGTTAGTATTATAAACGCAGGCGAAATTATTTCTTTTTGCATACTGCACATAAAATTGACTCAGTAGAACTTTATTGTCGACGACAACATTCAAATTTCAACTTGCTCTCTTGCATTTGAATTATTGTAACATAATCAGACTCTGTACAGATATTTAACATAATACAGGTAAGGCAACCTCGGCTACCATGGTAGCATTTAAGTAATGGCTTAAGTCCCCATTTTTATCCACGGTTAGGTACTTAGATTTGAAAAAATAAAGTGAGCAAGATATGTTAAAGATTCAGAAAACTCAGGGGAGCCATAATAACTGATTGAACAAATCGTGTTGAATAATATGCAAACAATCGGGAACACATATTTGCTGCGATACCTCCTGGCTTCGATTATTCTTTCTTATCTATTTCGGTTACGATCTTCACACCGTAAATAAATATTGGAATCTTTAATATTGTTCTAAAAATTAGAGGCAAATATTTCATGTTATTTAAATAAACAATGTAATTCGGTATTAACAAGACATAAAACTATAACTATATTATTTTGGTTTTTTGTAACCAGCAGATTTGCTTGCATCTGTCTTTCCATTTGCTTACAGTGTGGGTGTTTTCAAGGCAAGAGTAAATAGGCTTTTGTTAAGTCAGTGCGTCCCAATATATTCGGCTCCATCACTGACCGTCCAGTGGGATTGTTATTAAGCGCTAGCTCAAAATAATAAAAGAAAAATAACGCATTTTTGCTTAACTAATTTTGTAATATTTTCCTGTCAAAATTATCAAAATCCTTCCATTAAATCAATTTTTGTATGGAAACAATAATTTATGTTTGTTTACTTTATATTACCTGCAGTAACATGAATTTTCTTTTTAGTGCATATGCACATAATGTTTTTTTTAAATATTTTCACTAAATTAGTATTTTCTACTGTATCACGGTAGAGTTTTACAAATACAAACTATTGCACATATTCATATACGGAACAATTATTTACAGGCCATGCTTAATTTCCTGCGCGATTTATACAACATGTTCAGACAAAATAAAAAGTTTTGTCTGAGACAACATGTAACAAATACCACGTGGTTCCCGTTAGGTGCATTATCAGAATCAGTACTTAAACGTATAGATAGAACTTTACTTCAAAAATCTCGACCATATAAAATTTAATTCAATGTAAATAATTTGCATGCAATTTTTAAAGCAGGGTGTTTGACAATACTTTTAATCTCCGGGCAATTTAAGATAATAAAATCACAGCAATTTGCAAATAAAAAATTATTTAAATTTAATCTAATTTTTAATGGTCGAGATTTCTGAAGAAAACTTATTTTCATACTTTTGAATACTGATTCTGATAACGCACTTAACGGAAACCACAGTATTTTTGTTACGTATTGTATATATATATATATATATATATATATATATATATATATATTAATCACAGTCAAATGCTTAGCGACTGCATCATTAAGGCGTAAATTTTTTATTAACTTGAATACAATCTTCTATATTCAAACACTATTGTCACGACCTGTAGGTACTTTGAAATATAAAGAGCATTTTTCCAGCCATGTGGAAAATTAGAAAACGTCAAGTCGCATTATTTGTTTTATTTATTAATATTTCTAGAGGCAAGCGCACATGAGACGCATTACGTCTCATGTGCGCTTTAGCTGAATAAAGTATAGCCTTGAGTGATTTCAAATTAATTTGTTTTATGACTTACTAAAATATTTTCTAAAATATCTTAGTAATCCCGAAGTAAAAAGATAATAAATCCAAAAATAATACATTGTCATCTCCAAAAGTTAGAGAACAATTTACCTCGGGCCAGCCATGTGGAATTTTGTTGTGGCGGACCAATCAAGGCTGTCAAGTCTCCCTTTTCCCTCTTCGAAAACGCACCAACCTTTTCAGGGGTCGACTACGGTAACCATATTTAACTTTGAAGTTGCTAAATACACAAGAAGAAACTATCTTAACGTAGTATAGCAACGCTGCAGCGGCAACAATGAGGTGGCTTGAATGACGAAAGACCATACTCTCAGCCATCAACCAAACGACAACAGACTTTAGATATAAATTAAGTAAAGTTTTCCAAATACGACATGAATGTCATCAATAAATCATTTTACGAACTTGAAATCTTTATGCGTGGTATAGCCACGTTGCAAAACAGATGTGCCAGCTCGAGGAAGGCCAACGCTCTCATACTTGCTCCCACATCTGCGTAAAATGTCAGAATGATGTTACTGTGATGAGTGACAAGAACCGAATAACCTTTCATTGGTGACGAAATTTTAAGAAGTCAAAAGGTACATGTAGAATTTTTTAATCTGAACAACACTAAGAATTCAAGAAGTATTATTAATTTGTATCGTGAAGGCATTTTACATACCTAATTCATATAAGGTATTAATAATAACTATAGTATCTTTTATAACTTAACAGGTCTCTTCATGCTTATGTTTGTCCGGGGAGATATTGTTGAGATGGATATGTTATATTTAATTAGCTTCTAGGGCATTAGTACTTAAAATGCTTAAATATATCTTTTTGGTGGAATCAAGCAAATTTCATTAGCTGGTACTGTATATTAAACACATTTAAAAGTAAACGTGGTTGAAATCCAATGTAGACGAAGCCTTTTTATTTCTAGTTACATATTCCTTATATCTGTTTCTAAGGTAGGTGGAAAAATGGAGAATGAACTTTGAACTTACCCGAGTAGTGGTGGGTAAGAATACTCACGACCCCATATTTTCCCGTGGGTGTCGTAAGACGTGACAGAAGACAATTGACACAGAAGATGAGCAGAAGGATCTTTCTGATAACAGAAAATTACAATAAAATAACTGCGGTTGCTAACCCGCTTGCCAATAGGGTGGAGTGTTTTTTTTTTACATTTTAGATACGGCGGAGTGCGGAAACGGTGCCCTGTACTGATACATTCAGAATATATTAGGACAGCAAACATGAATTTTGACTGGAAGTACTGCCGCATGGCCATTGAAAATTTCAAAAATCCTGAAAATAAGGGATTTTGGTAAATGTGAAACAGGTACAAAAAATTTAGAAAATCGTATGTTTTATTAAATAATTTAATACTTAACATCATAAACACTGAAAAAAAAAATACAAAAAATAACGTACCTTCCATTAAAATAAAAAAAAAACATCTAAAATTATTAATTTTTCGCCGTTTGGTGAGCTACGACTGAGGCTACGAACTCTTTTTTTGTGTTGAAGATCGGCATGATATTGCACGATTTTAAATTGTTTCGGATCCATCCTTCACGTTTATCTGGTCCACACACAGCAGCACATGACTCAGTGACCAGCTTAATGCATCTTTCAGTAGCTTGTGAGTGGCATGGCATTTTGCAAAATGTAGGGAGAATCTCCGTTTCGACTATTTCAATATTCCGAATAGCTCTATAAATTACTATTAGTTGGTTTGTATCTGTTTGATCAGGGGAGGCTCCGATACAAAGCTCCAATCAATCAAATCTGTATACTCAGCGGCAGAGAAGTTAAATGATGGTAATTTAAACATTCGTATCGGCGGCAAGCCCGAAGTCAGCTCTCGTATTTTAACAATGCGCCGGAGTGCTAATTCTTTGATATGGTTGCGATCGTCTGCAAGCATACTAAGCAAAATATTTTCGCCTTGGCCGAAGTACCCATTGCGTTGAAGCACAGGGTCAACTATTTTCATAAGGTTTGCAGGAAGGTATCTCGATAATGTAATCATTTTGTGCAGGTGTTTCGATTCGTACACGCAAAATGGTTTTGTTTTAATTTCAAACCACATCGGAGCATACACTCGGATGACGAAATCTGCTAAGATACGCAAACTATGTGAAGGTTCACTAGTGGAAACATATAGTCGAAGTATCCTGTTAGCTGTTGTCAGCCACCGCGAATGAACAATCTTTCCGGGGTTTCGCTTGGCTAAACTTACGTCACATTGTCCTCTGCTAACTGCGTCACATATTTCATACAAGTAAAGCTGATCTGTACTAAGATCACTACGTGATTTTGAAATATCTGGTAGTTTACATACGATGGGTGTAAATTGAACCACTGGAAGATTCTCACAACCCTTCAACGCTTTACCAATGACGCCTGTGAAACTTCTTGGTCCTGTAGTTTTCCCATCAAGATGCTCAAACAGATGTCGTAAAGGAAGTTCGTTGGCATGCAATAGACACACGAGCCATTGAAGAGGTCGATGAAGTTTCTTTTCTAGAAGACAAATGATTCCAGCCTTGTTGCCAGTGTTGACTGCCGTACCGTCGCACCCAATTGCTATTATTTGCTTCAAATCACACTTCAACGCTAAATAAAGGTAAAGTTTTTTTGAAATTGTGAGTGCATCTGCTGTGGCCAGTGTAATATGCCCGATGTATTGCGAGTTTGGCTCTTTTACCAAGGTTATGTGCTCTTCAACAACGGTTTTTCTGCGATTATCTTCATCTAACATTGTTTTATCTTTGCGGCCATCAAACGATATACAAACCAATGAATCATCGCCATCTAGCACGTTAACTGCAGCCCCTGAACTTCTCGTTTGTGCGCGAGCGCGCCGAATTTTGCTACGATCGATAACACTTGACGTGTCACTCTCAGTAACCGGACCGATATCTTGCAACGTAGCCGACACGATGGCAGCACCAGCACGGTCTGAAATGCCGTATCTATCTAATGTCATAGCTACCACTGGGAATTTACTAGGTCCGGGGACATTAATTGCGGGCCCAATCGAGGTGACATTAATAACAGACGAAGTTTTTGTTTGCCTTCTTTTCTGCTCAGGTTCATCAATTTGTAATGTCATAGAGTTTTCTTCAAATTGTTTTTTTTTTTTAACTTCCGATCAGACAAAGCTATATTCTTAAGTGTAGCTTTTTTATCTAGAGATCCAATCATCATTCTTCTTTTGCCACGTTGATCGAGAAAAAACTCGTGTTCTTGTTTAGGAATTTTACGAGTTTTCTCACAAGAACATATCGATAACGACTTGCACTTACAAGATGCCATATCAAACAAAACGTCACAGTCTTCTATAAACTTCTGTAGTTTCTGTTTATAATTTTCGTTGTCTTTACTCTTTTGGTAGGATTTCAGAAGGGCGCGATGTTTGTTATGATAGGATCTTATTTTTGACACTATTGTTTTATGTTGTACTATTGGTAAAGAGGCTCGTTTCCAGATGTTTTCGATTTCGGTCGCAACAATATCACAAGTGCCCTGTACTAAATCTTGTCGTCCCTTTTCCACACATCGTGCCACTGATACATAGACATAATGTTTCATCACATCACTGTAGGTTGGCAGCACATTTTTTGGTAATTCACAACCAGTACCGAAGATAGGCGACGAATAATTACTTCTTAAACTCATTATACTACTTTTTACGTTGTCTCATGTCAAATCTAGCTAAATGACTAATTGGGCAGAGAACGATGTGACACCATTAACCCGCCTCCCGCACTCTCGCCTCTCCCCGCGGACTCCGGGCGGTGAAACGCTCGGCCAATGACCTTATATGGTAAAACAATGCGCGATTGGTAGATCAAAAATATGACGCCATAGGCAACACTGTGTAACTTTTTTGCAATTTATATCATAGTGGCACTTGTTAATATGTGAATAAAGGCATTTAAAAAAAACAATTTATTTAAAACCATTTTACATTTCAAGAAATTATACCTTTTTTTCGAAAACTTTGCGAGCTATGCGGCAGTACTTCTAATTATATTTTGTATAAATGATATTATACGAGAGGGTTATGTTAGTGTCAGAGCACCTTTTGCGACATCCGCCACTTCAATATTCCACAAAAAAAATATCCTATACAAGCGCGCTCCACCCTACTTGCCAAGCATGGCAACTATGGTAATATCCTCCATGACGAGAATAACAACAATATGGCCCCCAGTCCCCGGCGGCCCCGCTATTCCTGACTACAGTGGTGATCATGGTAATGGCAGAGCAGGGGGTGCTAAGAATCTCCGGTGGAGATTCGGTTGCCACTTACGATGAACCGACCTGGTAACCAACACGCACGCTGAGAACTGACGAAAAGATCCTGGAGTTGGAAGAGGCGATAGACAAGATGCACTGAGATATTATAGGATTATCTGATGTCCGTAGAGAGATGGAGGATACGGTAATCCTAGAATCTGGCAACTTGTTCTATCACCGGGAGGGCGACCATGTGTCCTAAGGAGGTGTCCGATTTATTGTCCACAAGTTTCTCGTTAACAATGTACTAAAGTTTGTGAGTATATCGACGAGGGTTGCGTACCTGAAACTCAGAATTACCAACCGGTATTCGTTGAAGAGCTCATAGACACCTACATTTATCAACCATTAACAATCAAAATGCAAATGGATATCACTTCTGAGCTCTGAGGTCGTCCTAAAATGTCCATAGAACATCTTATTAAAAAAAGAATGGGTCTCTGATTCCTATACTTGCCATATGAAACACAGTAGCATTATGCAATTGTTTTACGCAGATAGTCATTGAGACCTTTGCACCCTACCCATGGGGGCTGGTTTACTTCTCACCGGATGAGCCCAGCGCTGTTGCTGACTCTGTCACCGATGTGGTGCTACAGGTATTGGAACTATTTATTTCATCATCTCTTGTAACCATCGGTAGCAGATCTCAGCCTTGGTTTGGTCGCTCCTGTAAGACTGCATTACTGCATTACGCAGTAAGCAGGAGTCTTATCAGGCCTGGGCTAAGACTTCAGCGACTTGGGATGTAAACACCAGCATGCTTAAAAAGAAGTATAACTTCGTCTTCAGGTCCTTCAAAAGAGTTATTTCCAAGGCAAAGTCAGAGCACATAGGCAGAATTGGCGAGAATTAGTTCGCCTTCATTCGAAAATCCGTGCATTCTGTCCAAGGGAATTTTTTGTAGCCATCACTAACATTTCTGTACAGGGAGAATTTCTCTCTGGCCCACGCCGCAAAAGAGAAAGCCGACCCTTAGACTCCCTTTTTGCGTCCAATTCGGACTCTTTGATGACGGGGAGAACACACCGCCGACCATCCCGCAGTGTGAGTGTGCTCTATGCCTGATGTTCGATTCACACAGTGTTCCAAATTTATGGAAGACAGCTTTCGTGCACCCGATCCCTAAAAAGGTAACCGCTCTGATCCATTCAATTACAGGCCTATCGCCATCAACTCATTTTTCTCGAAAATAATGGAGTCCCGTTATTAACTACCAACTCATGTGGTACCTTGAGGAGCATTAGCTGATTGGTGACTGCCAGTACGGTTTCCATCGGGGTCGCTCAGCTGGTGATCTTCTTGTTTACCTAACACATAGATCGGCGTAGGCGATCGAGTCCAAGGGGAAGGCATTGGGCGTTAGTTTGGACATAGTCAAGCCCTTCGATCGGGTTTGGCACAAAGCGATTCATTCGAAGCTCTTTTCTATGAGCTTCCCAAGAAATCGTGCAATTAGATCACCAGGTTTCTGGCTGATCGGAGCAACCAGATCGTAGTAGATGGTGCGTGCTCCGATTACACGTCTATCAATGCTGGTGTTCCATAAGGCTGCAGGATATCACCAACGTTGTTTCTTATGCATATCAATGATATGTTACAAACCAGTAACATTTCATTGCTATGCAGATGACAGCAGTGGTGATGCTCTATACACTGGCCATGCCAGGATTACTCGGAAAACGTCGCCGGAGTACCAGAACGAACTTGTGTCTGAAGTCGAGACTTTGTAGAAAAAAATCTAGATTAGTGGGGGGGCCAAATCTAGTCCAGTTCAATCTCCAGAAGACACAAGTTTGCGCATTTACCGCTAAAATGAACCCCTTTTTCGTATCTCCTCAGTTCAAGGCACTTCCCTTATTGCCTCAGCTAGTAACGGAATCCTCGACGTCGACATATCGAGTGACGTGCAGTTTCTACGTGGTAGAGCCATGCTGCAGCTATATGAGTAGTATAGTTGTAGCACAAATGGGTCGGCTCGACCGGGGAAGAACCACGCTCTCATAGAATACCAATGTAAAATAGCAGCTGAACAAAAAAAAAGCAGAGAACCGGAGACCCTTTTTACTGGAAAAGAGGCATTCCATCTTAGTCCTCACGGGTTACAACGTATCTTCATTTTGATTTACAAACGAGGATAAATGTAGATGTCTATGGACCACAGCAACCACTGACGTTCAGGTGGACTGTGTGTGCTCATTTGTAACCCGGTCTTATAAAAAAAGTTTCGTGGTCACTTGGAAGGAAGGCCAATTGGCCTCTAAAATCAGAGCGGGACAGTATTTCATGCCGGCGCACCGCCTGCAACTTTACAAGATGCACGTTTCCGCCTCACATAGATACTGTTCCCATCTCTGGGTTGGGGCTCCACAGTGCCAGCTCCTTCCACTTAACCGCTTCAGCGCAGAGCGGTTCGAATTGTCGACGACCGAGTTCTTTCCGATCGGCTTGACTCACTGGCACTGCGTAGAGATGTTGTATCTCTTTGCGTATTTTATCGCATGTACCACAACGAGTGTTCTGAGGAATTGTTCGGACTAATTCCAGCAGCTCAATTTTACAATCGCACATCGCGAAAAAACTCGCGATACCATCCATACCATCTGGATGATTGGCAGTCCCACTACTGTGCGATTTTAGAAGATGTTTTCTATCTCGCTCAACTTCCTTGTGTACCGTTGTCTTTCCTTACAAGACGTCATATGGGCAATACTTTACGAAAATTATAAAGTGGGCATATTCACTTTTTCAGTTTCATGAGCTAAAACAACACTATGACTAACGGAAAGTTAAAAAAATACTATTAAATTAAAAAGTTCTTACAATATCGGCTCTTAAATATCAACTACCAAACAAAAAGCAGTCCATAGCACGTATACCTTGCTGTTTTTTCAAGCGCATCTGTTGCACACAAATAATTTACGAGCTAAAAATGTTCCGAATATAAACAAACTATACAAAAACAGAAAAAATGCTTTTTATTTTCCATATTGATTACTTCGGCTTAACATGTACTTGATTATAGCTCTCACATCTGCATAAAAATTCTAAAAATATAGAGTAGAGTTAAAGTAAAAGTTAAAGTTACAGTTTATATACATCCCACTGCTGTGCACAGGCCTCCTCTCATTTTCTAAGAGGGTTTCAGAGCAAGGAAATGTCTGCCGCGCTGCCCTAATGCGGTTTGGTGAACTCCCACATGTCTTCGTAATATTTTTTTCTTATTTCTCAAATATGCAGGTTTCCTCACAATGTTTTCCTTCACCGCCAAGCTTGTGGTTAATATGCACTTAAAATTGCAAGTATAATTTCATTGGCGCCGGCGGGGATAGCACCTGGGTTGCTGGCGTACTATGAAACTTACAGCGAGCGCTAACCGTCTCAGCTATCGTGGCTCCTTGATTAGAGTAATAATGATTAATCTATCAAGCAAAAGTTATTTGATTGATCACCAAAATATATTTTAATAAAATAATAAGAGTAACAGTAGTTAAAGTAAGTTCAATTGGTGGGTGTCGGTTCCTCTATTAAGGCTTAATAATATTTGTACTAAAATATAGTTTTATACTTGCTTATCCCGCTGCTTCGCTAGCGTGGGATTTTAGTTTAACAACACAATTTTGCGATAACCAAGTTTAAGGAAGAGTGGAAAGCTGGAATTAGCATTCTTACAGTGAAGTATTACTTATTATTTACTTTTTAAATGCGGTGTTCTCGAGGGACTGATGATGTCTTAAGGGCTACTCCATGCGAACGACCTTGAGCGTTTGTGTGCCGGCCGCGCCAACTCCCTACAATATAGGACCGCGTAAGAAATAATATGTAAGACGCCACCTACCATAGTTTTGTATAACTCAATGCCACCTACTGTACGGACGTAGTTATTTTTTCAACATCAATTAACTATTTTATGGAAATACACACAGCGTACAACGATAAATGTATTTAATTTTTTTATTCGGTATATTAGTTGCATTATATTAGAATGTATTCTCATATATTATCTAATTATGAAATTTTGTAATTAATTATATATTAAAATGAAGCATTGAAAATTGTGAGTAAAAGATACCTACTCACTATAGGTAAATATATAGATAGCTCGCCTTTTGTACAAATATTTGGTGCAATAAAGAATAAACAAATAAATAGATGTTTCGTAGAGTGAGAGTAATTTAGAATGAGAGTCGTGGAGGCAGTTTACAAACATAAATTGCACAAGGGACAAACATCCAGACCCGGAACGATTATTTGTAGGCTTACAAATATTTGTTCCGTGCGGGATTCGAACCAGCGGCCCCCAGCGCAACAACTGATTGCTAAGCCACTGCGCCACGGAGCCGTCGCCGGATTATAGGTAAAGTGACCATACGTCCCGTTTTGAACGGGACTGTCCCTTTTCTCGCTCACCTGTCCCATTGTCCCCAAATAAAGCTCCGGGGACCAAAATTGTCCCGTAACTCGTTGGATGGAGTATTCAAAGCCAACAATCTTCAACATAATTTTTTTAATCGAATATATTTTATGTCTACCTGGTACAAATGCTCCGATAGAAAGAGTATTTTTTTATTTTGAATAAATTGTGGACGTCTGAAAACGTTAAAGAAAACACTTACGGTTCCAGTTCTAAAGGCGATGTTGAAAGATAACAATAAAAAAAAATTGAGCAGAATTTTATTCTTATTTAAAATCATCACCAACTTTATTAAAGCAATTTAATCCAATGACAGTGTAATTCATAATTAAAAAAATGATGCATTTAATAATTACCTATTTTTAAATGCGAACATTATTTTTAATTTATTGTATAAAGTTATAGTTTTTAGAGTATAAATAAACCCATGTCCTGTTTTGAGTTAAAAAAATAAATGGTCAGCTTAGTCTTTTAGTTAAATTTAGTTTTAATTTTTTTTAGTTTATAGTAAAAAGTAGGTATATTAGTACCTACTTAGATACTTTTTACCAAATTATAAGTATAGAACACCTTATGTACTCAATTATTTTTTGAAAAAGAAGAAAAAACAAGCAATAAATAATATACTATATTTTAGCAAAAAACTATAACTTAGTAATACTAATTATACTTAGAACGTAAATGAAAAACTCATAACTGACTTTTTGGCCCGACCCAGGATTCGAAACCGGGACCTCATGATCAGCAGTCGCACTACTACAACCACTAGACCACGAGGCAGTACTATACCTGATAAGATATTGTAGTTGGTTATTACGATTATTTTTAACTGTATACTATACTGATAATATTGATTTAGCCTTTTATAGTGTAAATTATAATATTTGTCGAAATGTTAATTATGGATTCGAACCTTATATGCTAATGGTGCTTAATTTTTTTATTTGCATTTACTTCAAAGAAAATACACGCAAAAAGCTTCATCGCGAAGTAAAAACGCAACAAATATATTGTATGACTAATACGAAAAATTATACCCAAAACAAACAAATAATACTACCTATAAAATAACCTAATAAGTAATAATATTATCGACTGATAAGACGTAAGCGTGTGCGCAGGCCGATGCTCTGACGAACGACACGGGCTCCACGTTCGAGAGCTCAACGCTCAATGATCAGCAAGCCCGTCGGCAGTAAATACGCCAGATTTTAAAATAATTTTTTAATAAAATCAAATTTTGGTCTTTTGAAAAATTTTTTACAATAGAAATGTTCATTAATAAATTGCCTATCCATTGGTGTAAATCGCAAAATAAAATAATACTTACTTTACGAGGAGATGCATGTTATCAATAATAATTTCACATTTATGTGGTTTCGTTGTAAGGAGATTATATTAATATTTATTCTTTAAAAAAATTGGATACAGCTCTTATGAAATCAAGATTATGTAGAAATATAATGTGTTTTTTTTTTTGTTGTTATATCTTTTAAATAAAAAGTAGATAGCTCCTAAAAACCGCACAAATAACGACTAGCGCGACATTTTGCTCAACACGCGCCTTAATGGGAGTATGCCAAAACGCTACCTTTCGTATTGATAAGTGCCACCACATTTTAAAAGATTTCGCGGATTGTGATATAATTTTAGTTAAGCTACATTATGACGATACAAAACTATTAACTGAACTGTTTAGAGTGAATTTTTCGGATCGATCACACTCCTCTCAGTAGTGATTGATCTGGAACGTTAGTTGTAACTAAATGCATAATTACTTTTCTTCGTAATGTAATTTATTACAGATTTGATAAATTTATTATCTATTTAGTTAAATGTACTTAATATATCTGTTTCAGGTGTTGAATTGATGAAGCCACGTATTCACATTCTAATAAAGCTTATTAGTAAATAATTAAGAAAAAGTAAGCTATAATGGCCCAAATAAAAAAAAGATTATAAGTTCGTTCTCAGAGGTGACTACTCATAAGCATTTTGTTGATAGATTATTGAGTTCTGTATATAAAGTACAGTACACAGTATACAGTACAGTAAAGTATACAGTACAGTATACTTTAAACAGAAACAGAAACAGAAACTTTTTTGTTCAATATAGATTATAAATAATGCTTATTGAAAGTCACTCCTTTGTTATAATTACCACTGGTTCGGCAAAAAAAACCTCTGTCCCTGGGAGAACCAGCAAGAAACCCAGCGGGACTTTTTTTTTTAAAATAACAGCTTACAATCATGTATGTTACACAAATAAACAACACAGCAAATTAGAAATAGCTTGGTAGCGATCACCTCATTTCCAGGGGTTATTATCATCTATAAATTCTTTAATACTATAATAACCCTTTTTATACAACTTAGTTTAATAAAGTTTTTGAACTTTGAGCAGGTCAAATTTTGTATATTTTCTGGAATTTTGTTGTAAAAGCGTATACATCGCCCCAAGAATGAAATACTGACTCGATGGAGTCGAGTAACCGGTACTACTAGCTTGTGTCTGTTCCTAGTATTTACAGAATGAATATCACTTATTTTTGTAAAACTACTTTTATTTCTGTGTACGTACATTACATTTTCATAAATGTATTGAGAGGCCAAAGTTAATATATTAATTTCCTTAAATTTTTGTCGCAGCGACTCTTTAGGCTTTAAATCATAAATTGCTCTTATGGTCCTCTTCTGTAAAACAAATATAATTTCAGTGTCAGCTGCGTGTCCCCATAGCAAAATACCATACGACATTATGCTATGGAAATAGCTAAAGTAAACTAGTCTAGCTGTTTCAACACTAGTTAGACTTCTAATCTTTTTTACGGCATATGCTGCAGAACTAAGTCTGCTTGCTAGTTTTGATATATGGGGGCTCCATTGAAGCTTCGCGTCTAGTGTGATTCCAAGAAAAATGGTGGTATCTACAAGGCTCAGTTTCTCCCCATTTAAAATTACATTAGTATTTAATTGTTTGACATTTGGAGTCATAAATTTCATACATTTCGTTTTAGTGCCATTTAAATGCAAATTATTAACATTGAACCAATTTACTAATTTAGATATAGCATTATTTACTTCGTCATATTTTAGCAATTGTCGACTTAATTTGAAAATTAAAGAAGTGTCATCTGCAAATAATACTATATGATGGTTATCTCCTACTATGTAAGGTAAGTCATTAATGTATACAAGAAACAGAAAGGGGCCTAGAATTGAGCCTTGAAGAACGCCCATCTGTACCATCGACCCGGAAGAACTCATACTGTTAATGACAACTTTTTGCGTTCTCTTACTTAAATATGAAATAATTAATTTAAGAGCATCACTTCTTACACCGTAGTGTTTAAGTTTCCTGATTAATGTTTCATGGTGAACACAATCGAAGGCTTTGGATAGGTCACAAAATATACCCAAGGCATCATGTGAATTCTCCCATGCATTAAATATATATTTAATCAGCTCAACACCGGCATCAGTTGTCGAGCGACCCCTTGTGAAACCAAATTGATTTTTATGAAGTAAATTATTTATATTAAAGAAATTTTACATTTGATGAAGAATAATTTTTTCAAAAATCTTACTAAGTGTTGGTAGTACAGAAATAGGTCTAAAATTAGCGGGGTCTAATGTACTACCAGATTTAAATAAAGGTATTACTTTACTATACTTCATTAAATCAGGAAACACACCAGATTCGATACTAGTATTAAAAATAGTAGCTAAATGAGGCGCGATTGTATCTATTATAGACGCAATAACTTTAACGGAAATGCCCCACAGATCCGCAGTTTTTCTTAACATCAATAGTTTTAAAATATTTTACAATATCTTTTGATGATACTTTATGAAATGTAAAATTCTTTGTACACGCATTTACATTTTGTTTAAGTAATGATTCGGCGACCGCAGGAGAAGAATTCAGTGACTTAGTGGTTAATATCGGAATATCAGTAAAATATTTCTCAAAAACCATTGCAACGAAAAACCATTGCAACGAAACAAACAACAAAATTTTACAAAACAAAAACAAAAATTTACTAGTTCAAATCCACGAACTATTTCACCGAAATTTGTCTCTAACTTTAATTTAATGAACCTTTCATTATCTACCAACACATGTAACAAAGTTATCGCGAAATGTTGCATAAAATATAATTTTGAATTAGACGGGAAATCAATCAACTCAATTGATATTAATTTATTTTAATCATAGTGATAACAATAAAACAAAGAATAAATCCTTTGTCTGTCACTCTTATAAAAAAATCTCTTGCGTTAACTTGCGATTTTATGCAAAAGTTATATAATTTATAATAAAAGCTGTCCATATCCTGTAACAGTCCATTTCCCTTTCAACTTTTTTTAAAACATATTAAACATTTTCTTTAAAAGGGGAACCCTTTTAAAACCTATTTTTTTCAAAATTCAATTTCAATTTCAAGCAATTTCATCCAATATGGAAATTCTTCAATAGTTATTAAAATTGTTTTAAATTTAAATTAATTGGATTTCATTGCGTTTACATTTAATATTTTTAATTTAGTATTTTATTATATATAACATTAAAAACCATAATAATGAAAAAAAACTAAAACTAGTAACTTAATTATCGTATAGTCCTACTCCCCGCGGTATCATGCCAAGAACGCTGGCTGCGTTTCCCCGCTGAATGGCTATACTTAGCCTTTGAGCGAGAACAGAACCAGCCCTCTTATCACCAGCAGCAACGAACAGCCCCGGATGGAGTTCCTTTAGGAACTTCACCGCACGTGGACCCCACGGACCGATAGTCTCTAAAGCAAATGGCACAAACATGTAGTCATCTCTCAGAGACTCATATTTGCGCCACTTACTCAGTTCAGCTGCCTCTGATGCCGCCCCGGCTATAAATGAGGTACACCGGAGATGAGAGGTCGCCAGAGTGTCTACGAAAGTAGCATTCCACACTAGGGCTTTACCTCTCTCCCAAAGGACCAATGTAATACCGTCGGGTCTCCTGCCATCGTCTCTAAATAATCCACAAGGAACATTTATAGAGACAAGAGCCCTTCGGATGACATCGTTGAAAAAACTGTGTCGTGAAAACCTACCAGCGCTTTTCTTACATGAAAGTCCGTGGAGCCCAAACTCGTCGGCGCTGCACCGACCACAAGGGCACTGATGGGGTTGACAAATCGCCGCTCCTAATCGAATTCCTACGGCAATGCGCAATCTTTCCCCATCAAGTAATGTGCCGAGATTACTTGATGGTAAAGCGTGTAACCTGGTTAAATTATATTATACTAGCTGTTCCCCGCGACTTCGCCCGCGTGGAGTTATTTGACAAATATTGACATTAATATTTATACGACACTAACGTCATTCCATTGTTTTGCCTTCCCGGAACCCTTCTACTAACACTTAAACTTTATGGTATGGTATTAAAGTTCAAATTGACTTTTAATTATTACGAATCTTTTGTATGGGAATATTGAAAACCATCTTCGTACTTCAAGGAACATTATAAAAAAAGAATTAGCGAAATCGGTTCAGCTGCTCTGGAGTTTTGCGCTTAGCAACACATTCAGCGACTCATTTTAATATTATAGATTAAATTATAGTATTTAAATGTTCTTATTTCACTTTTTATTAAATTGGAAATATATTGAAAATGGGTCAAATAAGAGTAAAATAAGGCCAAAAATGAGTACCCTTCAGCGACGAGTATGTGTATGGTATATGGATGTAAAGGAGGCGGAAGAGGTGTGTCAGGATCGGTTCTCTTTTAGGAAAGGTACCTTTTTACGATATTTAACATAAGTTAAGCTGATGTTGCTTAACAATTTATGATACTTAAGAACTTAAGATAACGGAAAGGTAGTAATTGTACTAAACTCTTTGAATAGCAATAACAATAATATCATCATCTTATTTTCTTTTCAACTTTTCACCAACAGGTGGCGCATCACGTTAAAGAATACGTTTATTGGGAAGTATTTGAAATAATTGGGAAAGTATGAATGATATTGTTGCGTTTACAAAACCACAACAGTAAATAAAAGATGAATATGTGAAACCATAGTTTTAGTTATGAAACGTTCAGATTGCCAAAATTCGCAGTTTTCAGAATTTTTTTATTGAGATATACTTGCTAACAATTTACACAACTTTCGTCTTTTTCATGCAGGCCCCAGATTTTGTTAAAGTATAACTGATATGTTTTCGTACCATTTTCTGGTTAAATTTATATATTAGAGACTACTGTAATGATTCAGTCTCATTTACGACGTAGATAAACTAATAAAACTAACCATAAAATAAGAGATACCTTAACTGCTCGCAATAATAACTCTTACTCTACTGGACGGCTCCACGGCGCAGTGGCTTAGCAATGAGTTGCAGCACTTGCGGCCGCTAGTTCGAATCCCGCGCGGAGCAAGTATTTGTAGACCTACAAATAATTGTTCCGGGTCGAATGGTTTTCCTTGGGCAATTTCTGTTTGTAAACTGCCTCAATGATACAGGAAAAAAATCCTAGTGTGGGAGTAACGTTTTTAAAGATATACATATAATATTAATTGATACAACAATACATATTCATTCAATTTTCCAGTCCGTTCATTAATTTACGTTTTTGCAATAAAACCCTGGAATATATACAAAGTATGATATATTATATTTAAATAATTTTTTTTTATTTCGGTCTAATATAGACTGAAAAACCAATAATTGAAGTGAAAATGTACATAAAAACATAAACAGCTTTAATAATAAGAAGGATATTCATACTTTAAACACTAGGGACAAACATAAGCTTGTAATGCCTGTTTATGGGGCAATGTATACGCTTTCACAACAAAATCCCAGAATCTGTTAAAGTTTGTGATTAAACAAGTTTAAAGTTTTATTAAAGAAAAACTGTACAATAAGGATTATTTTATTATCAAGGAATAGATGAATGAGAATAACTCCTGGGAATAAGGTAATCGCCACCAAGCTGGTTCTACTAAAATTCATTTAAAAATTGTACAAACAAAATTATTGTTAAGTGAAATATGTTAAAAAAGTGTCACTGTGTTTGTTGCTGGTTCTTCCCAGGACAGAGGAATTTTCTGAACCAGTGATAAATAAAAAAAATTACTTTTAATAAGTATTATGTAATAATCAATATTGAATACAAAATCATTCTATTCTATTCTGTAGTGATACCGTCGAGGATAAAACAGCCTGCCCAAGTCTAAAGAAACCGCTCGGTCTCTGAGTTAAAGTGGTAAAACCGGTGGTGATCAAAGTAAACGCGACGTAATTCATCAACGTGGCAGTGTTATGATTATTGCTTCTGATTCTGATTTTCTGAGAGCTGACTGAATATGCGTAGTGGGTAATTTTTATATTGGAATTACAAATAAACTGACGTACATAATATACTATGTGAAATGAATAAACATTTAAATTTTGAATTTATTATGCAATTTTTTTTGATTGTGTAAGATTTATATATAAACTAACTACATCTTTAACAACACGCACTGATAATGAGCTCAGATGACCCAGATTATTATTTTATTTACTCTGGTAACCCTTAACAGGATACTATGATAAAGTACCTTCATCGAATTGATATGTAGAAAAACAAAATTACGACTACGCAGAGTTGCAATACACACTTTGGAAACATGCTCCCTGCTTACCATGTACCACTAATTACTGTCATAAGTTACAATTGCAAATATAATGTATGTTTACTTCTTATAACCTATATTTTACTATTATTGTTTTAATATTGCTGGTATGAACTGTGAAACATATTAAACTAATAAACAGCATAATGTTAATATACCTAAGAGTTTGATGATACCTTATCGATTTTTGTGATATACTGTAGGAAATTTTAGGTGTGTATATTTGATTTTTTTAATAATGCTATGAAGCGATGTTGAAGGAATTGATAAAGCAGTCTAATATCTAATTTTACTATTTAAAGTACATTCAAGAATAAATAAATAACAAAATTATTCGTACAATAAAAACATTTTCGTTACCTATGTACATAAGTAACGAAAATGTTTTTATTTTGCCTTAGATTACAGAAAACATAAAGGCAAACTTATTAATTTTCCTTTCCTTTGAATTTTTCATTATTATTTTTTTTAGTTTAAAAGAAAAGAGGTTTGTCTTTGAAATGTTTTTATTGTGATAATTCTGATTCTATCGCATATTTTATTGAGTACGAAAAAATGCAAAAATTTAACAATTCTTACATTCACCAAAATTAAAATACATGTTTTTTTATGAAAAGTAATTACACTTCACCTGATGGTAAGTGACTACTACAGCCCATGGACAGCTACAGTTAACTTCAAACAAAAAAAAATAGGTTGAGATACGTTGTCACCTCCGTAGACTAGGATGGAATGCCTTACAACCACTAACTATGCTGTCTTGAGTGGAAGTATGCTGGTGGTGGTGGAGTAAACTCTCAACATCAAACCTCAATTTTGTCGACTATATAATATTCGGAGTAAAGTGTAACACTTATCAACACATTAGAACACAAAAAGGTTACTTATTTTTTTTAATTCATAGCACATTAAACACTTTGTTCCCGACTAAAGTGTGTAGAGATACACTTTAGTCTGGAACAAAGTAAACAAAGTAAAAGGATGGTAAAAGGGTGGTTCCTACCTCATAAGCAGAAAAGGATTCCTACTCAACTACCTAGTTTTTTATTACTGTACGTATATGGGGAAATGCCTACGCATACTCGCCTCGCGGGGGCAAGGACGGGTTATGTTGGACTCGCACTCGTTTAATCGCACGATTAAAACCTTATAGTGTTCCACATTCTTCGCATATTGGCAGGGCAACGGGAACACTATCGCACACATCCGCGGCCCCACAAGCGTCAGCCGTTCCGTGGCGGCTCCACCTTAGAGAGGATTATCCCTCTTTAAGCTCCTTCTCAAGTAAAGCCCACCAGAACACGTGGCGTCTTCCTCCGCGGCCTCCAATTTCATCTGCGCAACTGATGCCCCCGTGTGCGATGCGCGAAGGCCTTTGGGCCAGAAAAAACCAGCACTAAGAAGAACTAACCTTTCTGATCCCATCGGTGAATCTGGTCTATGGCTCTGTCGCCAAACAAGATTAAATTGCGGGGGTAGGGAGAGCGGCGCCTCGCAATACAGAAGCTCCTCTCCCATTGTAGCCCCACCACCACCGTATAAACGGTGCAGCCCCGTCAGAGTCATGGAGGATAGGGTGAACGGCGTATCGCATACCAACACTCCTTTTACTCCGCGAATTCACCTTGGCTGCAGTGGTAGAAGGAGAGCCCACCAATACACATCTGAAGTCCTTCACGATGGGCCGGCCATGTGGGTTCCTCTTTGTTCACCGCGGGTGACAAAGCCACAGCCAGACAAGGCGGGTACCTGTTCGGAACTATGGATTCAAACAAAGAAGGCTTCAGATGAGTTGTCACTTCTGAGTACTAGGTGAGAGGGTGATACGAACTCAGATAGACCTAAGCAGAAGAGTTGTGCTACTACCTAGTGAATTTAATACATAATAGATTTATTATATAATAAATAAAAACAATCGTTTTTTTATCAAACACTGATGCATATAATAAAATATATATGCATATAATATATGCATCAGTGTTTGATAAAAAATACGCGTTGAATAAATATGGATATGTATGTATATAGATTTAACATTACTTTTATAATTAAAAAATAATATTAAAAAATAGGAATTTCTGATATATCCATCCAAGTATGTTATGTTAACATAAAGTTGTCAAAAAGTTAATCATGAAGTGTATTTAGATATTTGTTTTCATTATTTTTTTTATGATATGACAGTAATTCGTCTTCAAGTAAAGGCAACGCCAGGAAGATCTGTTAAAATCTATTATTGAGACATCTTGTAAAATTAGCGTATCCGATATATATAGGATAAGCAAATAACGTATTCCCCACCAAACAACTTTTATCGGGGGCACTTTTGACGGAAATGATAAAAACTAACGAGACTGGCATACGCATTTCTGCAACGGCAACAGATTGCTATCATTTCTTATGTAAACTTTATCTAAAATCTGCAATACAAGTAATGGATGTATGTCTCAAAGGGATACTTTAACAGCAAATATACTTTTTAGGTTTCGCTTTTAAGGATAAAAAATACTTACACAATCTTTTTGTACAAGCGGTTACGTTCCTACTCACGATAATTTCTCCAGTTTTTAACCAAATTACGAGATGTTAACGGTATGGTCTGTCGATATTAAGTTACAATTATAACATATATGTACTCAAAATAGCAGAATTACACTTTATTTGTGTAACTAACGCACAGTTATGTGGATGTAGTCTTATAGATAAAATTATTATATATCTATATTCTATAAACGCGGTCAATCCAAATTGGCAGGCGTATTGGGAGCCAGGCGTTTCGCACCTATGACGCCACTACTATTACGGACTGCAAACTTACAAATTCGAGTATTAGAAGGGAATTACTTCTAATACTCGAATTTTAAGCGTACTTTCTGTGAGTAAACAACTATATTATATTTGGGCCGGTAACAATGCAAAAGGTAACCTACAATACTTTAAAAAGTAAAACGGATCTAAAATGACGTCTAACAAATAAACATACGTTCATAAATTTGGGCTACTATTCATCCACTACAAAGTCAACTTCTGAACAAAGGCTTCCCAAATAGATTGATTCATAGTGCATAGATACTTACGTTCATACTTATATGTATGCAAACATGTTCATAAATAAACAAACAATAATGCATACTGACTTGAAATTTCTTTTCAGGGGTATGTATATTTAAGTAAAAATTTTCCTAAAATGAGACTCAACAGAATTTGAAATACCTAACACAAACGTAAATAATGGTTGCAGAACATTTTTTCTATAAAATATTCCTAACAAATAAGAGCTCGTAGCCCGTGTTTATTTTACTGTTGCTTCTCAATGAAGCAGTTGTATAGTAGTTAATTCAATTACCAACTATAAAAAATATTTATTAAAATATACAATACTAAAAACTATAATAATAATTAAAAAAAAAAACTAAAACTAGAAACTTAAATATCATATAGTCCTACTCCCCGCGGTATCGTACCAAGAACGCTGGCTGCGTTTCCCCGCTGAATGGCTATACTTAGCCTTTGAGCAAGGAAAGAACCAGCCCTCTTATCACCAGCAGCAACGACCAGCCGCGGATAAAGTTTCTTTAGGAACTTCACCGCACGTGGACCCCACGGACCGATAGTCTCTACAGCAAATGGCACAAATATGTAGTCATCTCTCAGAGACTCATATTTGCGCCACTTACTCAGTTCAGCTGCCTCTGATGCCGCCCGGCTCTAAACGAGGTACCCCTGAGATGAGAGACCGCCAGAGTGTCTACGCAAGTAGCATCCCACACTAGGGCTTTACCTCTCTCCCAAGGGACCAATGTCATACCGTCGGGTCTCCTGCCATCGTCTCTAAATATTCCACAAGGCTCTAAAACCGAGGGAACATTTATAGAGACAAGAGCCCTTCGGATGACATCGTTCAAAGAACTGTGTCGTGAAAATCTACCAGCGCTTTTCTTACATGAAAGTCCGTGGAGCCCAAACTTGTCGACGCTGCTACCACAGGGACACTGATGGGGTTGACAAATCGCCGCTCCTAGTCGGATTCCTACGGCAATGCGTAAGCTTTCCGCATCAAGTAATGTGCCGAGATTACTTGATGGTAAAGCGTGTAACCAGTGACTAGATTCCTTAGTCGAAACAGCTAGAAGGCGTGCCTTATCTAGGTCACTCTGGAGATTATGAAACAAATCCTTCTGCACGCCCTGTACCGATGGAATATCCCACTGTTTTTGTTGGTTAACTTCCAGTGGAACATTTTCACCAGGACAGAGCGTTTGCCATGTCTGCCCTGCCTCCGTAGCAAAGCATAGGTCTGCTTTATTATTTAAAATTATATTACATAAGTCACTGACACTATGTACGGAAGCAAGGAAAGCAGGCAATGCAATGCTAGAAAGATTTCTCACACCAATGCCACCAAATTTTATAGGTAAAGTAGCTTGAGTCCAGGCTGTAGTATTTAAAGTTAAATTTAGAATTTTTTCAATAGCTATTTTAAGATTATTATCTAAATCTTGTAAAATATCCGAACATTTCCAGACTGGACTCAAGCGGAGTAAGTATGTAAATCTAGGTACAAGAAGACAATATTTTAAAATAGTAAGAGCTATGTGGGGGTTTAATTTATACAATTTATCAACGTGGTTGAAAAACTGATCAAATTTTGTTTTTAAAACAGGTTTAATACTATCGAAAAACAACAGGGCACCTAGCAGGTATAGTGATTCCGTACTGACAGTTTTTATTCCTGGACAAATATGATTAAAATTTTGAATTAAAGTGTCTCTATGAGAAGTAGATAAATTATTGGAAAAAAATATTTCACATTTATTGCTATTTGGTATTCAAGACCAATATTTTTTAAATTTTGAAAAATATGAGTAAGATCACTGAGGACGTCATCTGCTCTACCTCCCAGTGTACCGTCGTCTAGGTACCAGACATTCAGCTTGGATTTCAAATTTGAAATAATTGGTTGAATTCCCAAACTGAAAAGTGCTGGACCCTGCTGAACACCGACAGCGGAATCGATAACATGGTTTTCGTAAAACAAGTTAGTATTTTGACTATAACATTGCCAAACGTAATGATAAATTTCGGGGGTATTATTAGCCACTTCTTTCAGCAAGGTTACCCTATCGATAGAGTTAAAAGCATTCCTTAGGTCAACCTTCACAAGAACATCTGCATCAGAGCTTGTTAAAAATGTACGCACTGAATGTACCGCCGCCTCACAACCACCTCTAGTGCCAAAACCTAGTTGAGTAGGCTGAAATTTGGTCTTAAGGTTAGAGCTTATGTGCCTGCAAGCTAATTTTGAAGTTAAACGTCGAAATGTGGAACCAACGGCAATAGGACGGATACCGTTATCCTTTTTTTTGAAGGCACATAATCTTGCCCCATATAAGAATGGAATGAAATTTGGATTAACATTACCAGAAAGCATAAAGTTACATAATTTTGTAATGTCTTTAAGAAGTACTCCGCCGGCGTCACCGGCAGAAGCGCTTACAAGATCTTTAAGATGTTGAGGCTTAATTCCGTCAATGCCGCCAGCAGAGCCATTCGAAAATGACATAATTGCTACTAAAGTGTCTTTTTCCGAAATTTGTAAAGGTTGCATAGAAGTCCTGGGAGGCAGCGGTAAACTCTGAGGATGTTTGACCGAAGGATGCTTTTGACGAAGGCTTTCAAGTGTTTCGACATTACGAGGAGCCAGGATGTCGTCTGAGAATAAAATATGGGATGCATTTTTAAAGTCGCCATCCATTACTTTCGACTCAACTACTTTTTTTAAATCAAGTTTAGGACGTGGTCGAGATAAATGAGTATTAATTGGGTAATCTAAATTTTGAAAAGATGTCTTTTTTAGTTGAGACGTAACTGATTTATTTATTGTTTTATCAAAATGAAAATGGGAATACGCGAAAGTAAATAATTTTTGCCAACTATTTTCACTATTGGTGAAACAATTTTCAATAGTGCATGACAATGCTTTAGCAAGCTGCATCCTCGCACCTCTAGGAATTCTTTTAACCACTGGTACATTACGATAATATTTGTAAATTTGCTCCGAAAACAGGGAAAAAATTGTGTCATTAGAGGAATTGCTAATAGAGTTATGAATTTCTACGGCAGGCTGTGAAGCCGAAATACTTTTACTATGGCATCGTTTAATATGTATATTTAATCCCCTTTTACCTTTAAACAGCCTACCGTCAGCACAATTTTGACACTGTAGGAAATCCGGCTGTGACTGTAGCGGAGCAGAGACATTCATGAAAAAATCTAAACAGATCTCTACAACACTCAAAAGTCTTTATATTACATATTCAAAGTAACTTGAAATGTGCTGTACTCCACATCTTTCCCTGAAACAATCAATTACGGCCTAAATAAAAGCACTTTACTCTATAAATGAAATATTATCACATTACTTCCCTGTATTTATTCCATATTGATAAAAATTGTATGTAGTCGTTACGCTTTGACAGTTGTCAACGGCGCAGCAGAAATATTTTCCTTTCTTAATTAGTATTATGTCTAAAATCAAAAAATTATTATTATAACAACTCTCTTATATATTTTCTGATCTTTTTGTTGAATTTTTTAAGCCAGAATTGGCCTCCAAATAACAAAATAAAATAAGATAAATATACGTAGCTTTTGACAGTGAAAAATTTTTTCTACTTTTTCTTTCTTTCTTTATTTTTTCTTTTTATTTTTAACTATAAATCAGTTCCTTATCCTCTCGTTGGTAAACTTATTTTGAGTGAGCTATGCATTCAAAATGCGGTTGTAATTTTTTAACGTCAGTTAGCTTAAAATTGTGGATTATTTTCTCTATTAAACACATACACATAATTAATATCACGCATCACATTATGCTGTTTTATAAATTAATTGTAGGTGCCAGAATTGATATAGTTTAATTAATAGCACACTCTAAGCCAATTTTTAGTATTGAAGACCTTCTCTAAGTACATTTAGTTGGAATACATCTCCTCCGACAGAGACTTGTTCCTAAAAAGACGATAAAGTTACACTTCACGGAATACTCTATAATGAGTAAATGATTCGTGGTAGCTCAGATACTAAGCGATCGGCGTAAATTTCACAGCATGCGAATAACCTTGGTTGGATCCTAGCCAGCAAAGCAAAGAAATTGCTACTTAAAATACAGTTATGCATTACCACGTGCTCAGGAATGAAAGAAAATATCGTTAGGAAATAGGTCGCTGATTCAATCCGGCTCGAAGGATCATGTAAAATACTACTACACCGACCCATGAACTTTGATATTGAAAAAAAGACCACAACTATAATGCACCTAATGAGTATATTTATTTCTCACTGGCATACAGGACACATTGATTACATTAAAAACATAATAAAACGATATATTCAACATCGAAATGTATCTTTGATATCATGACTTTATTTTACATAGTATCCGGCTCGAAGGATCATGTAAAATACTACTACAATGACCCGTGAACCTTGAGATTGAAACAAAAAGGCCACAAATATAAGGTACCTACTGAATATATTTGTTACTCACTGGCATACAGGACACATTGGTTATATTAAAAACATAATAAAACTATATATACAACTTCTAAACGTATCTTTGATATCATGACTTTATTTTACACAGTATCCGGCTCGAAGGATCATGTAAAATACTACTACACCGACCCGTGAACCTTGAGATTGAAACAAAAAGGCCATGGCATTCAGGACACATTGATTACATTAAATACATAATAAAACACACACATATATATATATATATATATACTACGCACGATCTGTAGCCTAAACATTTGAAGTCCGTATTTTTATTCCATACAGTGGTAATAATGTCCAAATTTAACGTGGAAGTGGCTTTTAATGAGTTGTCTAAGAAGATAGCAGAGCAGAAGCGGGTAATTGAAAAATTGTCAGCTAAAATCGACGAACGGTTGGGCAGCGCTGAGAAAAGTTGCGATGCAGTTATCACTACCATGCCAATAACTCAAAGTGTGAAAGAGCTAGCAACATGTACGGAAAGCCCAGCGTTATCGGATCGTGAACGTCGAGCCACGGAACGTTCTCGGACTAAGGGTACGACTACATTGCAGAAGCTGGAGCGTTTAAATACATCTACTGACTGTTTTAAAACAAAGACAGATATCAATCAAACTTTAAATGAAGATTTAACCGATTGAAAAAACATCGGTAACAAAAAGAAAGTAAGAAAAACTAAGCCTAAATTATTTCAAAAAGTAGGAAACACGCTCATTTCGTCGTTTCAAACGGTTGAGAAAAAGAAATTTTTTGCACGTTTGGTCACTTCACTCAGACACTTCTGAAGAAGCTATAGCACAACATGTGCGGAGCATCTGTGGTTCAAAGGATATAAAAGTTGAAAAAATTATCCCTAAAACAAATGGAACAAATGGAAATATCACAAATTATTTAAAATAACGGGATCTCGAACGGATTGTGAATCTTTTTCACGGTATCGTGCAGTAGTTAAAAATAAAATAAGATGTGCTTACGAGGCATATCAGTGTAGGGTACAAAATAATATAAAAGAGGATC
>JAVANC010000005.1:43370361-43407147 GCA_033319125.1 Parnassius glacialis
CACCCCGGTTCGAGCCGGCCCATACATGCGACAGAAAAAGCTGCCGCCTGGCGTTACCACTTTTAATTCATCATTCTGTCAATCATTCCATGAATTCGCGACTACGCCTTGGGAGTAGGAGTACCGGAAGAGACGCGTTAAAACCGGTGCCAACTCCGGAGCACACGTCTTCAGCACAATGGGAGGGACTCCATCGGGCCCACTCGACTTGCTGATGGCCAGGGAGAAAAGTGCTTTGCGAACCGAGCGCTGTGTAAATCGCACATCTGGCATGGAACACTCACATCCTGGGGTGGTAGTCGGTGTGTTCCCCTCGTCATCTAGAGTCGAGTTGGACGCAAAAAGAGAGCTCAAGAGATCGGCTTTCTCCTTTGCAGCATGGGCCAGTGAGTCGTCCCCTCTGTGCAGAGATGGAAGAGGTGGCTGACAAAAGTTCCTTTGGACAGCCTTGGCGAGAGACATAAATACACGGGTTCCCAAAGGAAGGCGGACTAGCTTCTCGCCAATTCTGCCGATGTGCTCAGACCTTGCCTTGGCAATGACGCTTTTGAAGGACCTGGAGGCGGAATTATACTTCTTTTTAAGTGCGCTGGTATTTACATCCCGAGACGTTGATGTGTCAGCCCCGGCCCGGTAGCACTCCTGCTTATAGCGTGATGCTATTTTACAGGAGCGACCAAACCATGGCTGGGATCTGCCTCCGATGGGCACCACAGAAGATGAAATAAAAAGTTCCATACCCAGAAGTACCACATCAGCAACAGAATCGGGAACAACGCTGGGATCTTCCGGCGGGAAGCAAACCCGCCCCCAAGGGTAGGATGCAAAAAAAGACCGCATCCCGTCCCAATCAGCTGACCTATAGTGCCAAACACGGCGGCAAGCTGTAGATCGCAACTGCGATTGGAGCGTGAGTGGCACCGTACTCTGGATCAGACAATGGTCCGAAGAGCCCAGAGATCTACGGAGACCTGATATCCGTCCGGATGAGAGGTTAGCAGAAGGTCCAACAGGGAAGGTACATGGTCTTCCACATCTGGGATCCGCTTAGGCAAAGTAACCAGTTGTGTTAGACCATATGCCAAAGCAAAGTCATAGATAGATCTACCCGCATGATCGGTTAAACGAGAACCAAGCCATTCAGCGTGGTGGGTATAAATGTTCATAACTTTTATTAGGTGATGTGATATCCAATGCTCTGGCCATTATTATCATTCTTCTTTGGAAGTCAAACCCTCCTTTTCTATCCCCTATACGGTTTCCACCGTTGACCGTTATCCATTTCTTTCCGTTTTAATTTTCCTACCGTTTTTAAAGTTACTAGGGCATACAAACCATAGTTTAAGGTGCCTTCTTACTTTCTTCGACTTTATTTTTACTTATTTTTCTGTAACACTTAATTTTCAAACTAATTTACTGTTAAGTAAATAACTAACTATCATGTATATCCACTCTCTTAAATAATTTTTAGATGCTCACTAAAACGCAATTACTCCAAATTAATTTAATCCAAAAAAAATCATTAAATAGTAAGCAAGTAAAACTTCAACGAAGTCTCAACGAATTATAATACCCGAGTGTATGCAGCACTCGCAAGCGCCGATGCACTCTCTATACCTTCTCTCTCATGTTTTTACGTGCTCTCTTAGGCACGGGGTTGTAACACCGTTAACTTCCTGATTCCGGGCTAGTATTTGTAATAAAATAAATGCTAGCTGGTTCAACACTGATTTATTATTTTTATAATGGTACAGTATCTACACAAAATATCAATCTACCCACAATATACTACATCCTTCCCCTTTTATAATGAACACTGAAGTACAAAATAATTTATAACAAAAAAACTATATAATGAAAACAAATAAAATATAACGCTAACTGTAGAAATGGAACGTATACCAAATACAAACTCATACAAAATTAATATAAATATCATAATAACAAAGCCACCTAGGCGTAATATGAACAGATTTCTATATATTATGTTATAATGTAAATCACTTCTATGTTTAATGATTTATTTTGCTTCAACAAATATCGAACATAGTGTTTAATTGAAATTACAAAATAATAGTAAACCTAAAAGTAAACGAAAATAAGTCAATATCTACAGAATACAGCGACTTAAAAATATACACTTAATATGAATATGTATTTTAGTTTGTAAATAACTTTTATAAAAAAACAACTATTATATTTTTTCTTTCATCGGATATTTCATCTTAGCCATAAGTCGTGCTTTTGACCTAGTTATTGGAGGATTAATGCATGGGCTATGACCTTCCGTATCCGTTTTACTATCTGTCGAATACAAAGGGTCAAACTGTTCTGGGCTTGAAGCTACAGCCTTGGCCGTTAACTCATCTGAATTAGCGTTACTTGCACTCGCAGCGCAGGCGGCGGGATGCGTTTCATCGCTGTTTGTATATCGTACTATCAAGTACTACCGCGCGAATCCTGTATTATGAACGAACGTGGTTCCTGCGACGGTCTAATAATAGAAACGGGTTTCCTATTTCCGTTATCAATTCAAATTGCTTTATTTCTTGGTAATAAAGTCCGCAACGGCTTGGCCGACTTATCATACTGTAATTTATTATATTTTATCTGTTGCATAAACGTTTTATAATTTCTATTTCTATCAATCGTTTCATTTAATAGAAAATCACTAATCGGTAGCTTCGTACACAAACGTCTTCCCATCATAATTTATGCCGGAGAATCCATTCCATACCTAGGCGTACTCCTATAGTTCAATAAACTTATAAAGAAATCATGCCCAGAATTTTTTGAGTAGGTTTTTATAGTATGCACTGTGCGCTCACTTTTCCCAATTAACTGAGGGTAACCAGGCGATGAAGTCATATGCTTAACCTCCCATACCATAAGATTTTTTTTTAAATATTGCAAACTATACGCCGGCCCATTATTAGTAACAAGCTCGCTAGGGATGCCATGCCTCGAAAAGTGTTCCTTCATAAAGTGAATAATTGTTCTACTGTTTATACTATTTACTTCTTGAACTTCAACATAATTAGAAAATAGTCTACTAATATGACATAGTATTTCTTTTTATACTCAAAAATATCTGAGGCAAGTTTTGCCAAGATGCATTGGGTACGATATGTTGAAGTAGTGGTTCCCGCGCTGGAGCCGGTGCATGCAGAGCACACGACTCGCAGCGGCGCACGCCGCGCTCCACGTCCGCTGACAGCCCTGGCCAGAACATTACATCACGCGCGTGCTTCTTACACCTCTCTATGCCGAGGTGAACTTCTTGAGCTTTTTGAGGTAAGGAGTATACACCACCTTGAAATCGTATCACTGTATCCTCATCATCATGCGTTGTAGTCGTATCGGTACAGACGACAACGCTTTATTGAACAACGCCTCCAAGGGCTTGTGATCAGTTTGTACGGTACCATATCACCTGCTATAAACATACTGGTTAAACTTTTCTGCCGCAAACACTAGTTTATTAATATATAATATAGTAAATTGGCAAACACTGTTTCCAGCATCTCTTTTTCAATTTGTGCGTACCGGGTCTGAGTGTCGATGAGCGTTACCGAAGCAAACTCTACTGGACGGCCGGCCTACAGCAGCACCGCTCGCAGCGCTCTATCACTCGCGTTTACCAACACTACCACTGGTAGCTCCGTCGAGTAAAGTGCTAACAATGGTGCAGATGAAATTTTGTTTTTAAGATTGTCTATAGCATCTGAATGATGTGGCTCCCATAGCCATTCAGATTTTTTTTAATAAACTTCGAAGTACAGACACACTATCCGAATAGTTTTGAATAAATTTGGAAAGATAATTCACCAGACCCATAAATCTCTCCAATGCTTTACGATCTGTAAGATACGGCATACCTATAATAGCTTCAACTTTAGACTCGTCTGGTGTCATCCCATTCTTATCGAATTTACGACCCAAATAAACAATTTCTCAAACTCCAAACTTACATTTCTCCTTATTAAATTTTATACCGATTTCTCTAGCCTTATTCAGTAAACATTTTAGCCTGAAGTCATGTTGTTCTTTAGTATTCCCCCATACTATTACATCATCAATGAAAGAGTCAACACCCTCCAAATCTTCCATATATTGTCTTAACTTTGCATGAAATACTTCTGGAGCACAATTTACTCCATACGGTAGCCTTAGAAACTGGTATCTACCAAACGGTTTTCCAAATGTACAAAGATCTGTGCTGGCAGGATCAATTTGAACCATCAAAAAACCAGAGCGCGCATCCAGCACGCTGAAGTACGTAGCACCGCGCAGCCGCGCTGCTTGCTCGCTCACTGTGGGCAGCGAGTAATGCGCGCGTCGCACCGCGCGGTTAAGCGGTCTCGGGTCCAAACACACACGAATATCACCATTCTTTTTTGCTACTAGCACAATAGCGTTAACCCATTCCGTAGGATGAGTGACTTTCCTGATAACGCCTAATTTTTCCATCCTACGTAGTTCTGCTAAGAGTTTGTCTTTCATCCCCAATGGTATTTTCCTAGTAGGGCAAATCTCTGGCTGTACATTTTTATCTACGACAATAGAACACTGTCCAGGTAACTTATCCAGTCCTTCGAAGAGATCAGAATATTTATGTATATTTATACCGTCAACACGGGATACGAGTCCTAACATGACACAGCCTTCCAATCCGAGAACATTTTGACAGATTAAATCTACTACCACAAATGGTAAAATGTAATGTTTCCTTTTATTAATAAATAGTAATTCGTACATGCCCAGAATTGGTAAATTATTACTAGTAAAAGATTGTACACATTTGTTAAAATATTTTAGGTTATGAATAGACATGCCTAAGCTTAAATAATCATTTTTCGAAAATACATTCTACATACAACCTGTATCTAGTTTAAATTGCACTTGTTACCATTACATTAAAAAATAACATTCCATTCTTTAGGTAACTTACATTTTATTATCCTGATTTAATATCATGTCTACATTTCGGCATCGGACATGTTTTGGGGCTCACACACATTCAAGTTTAAAACCTTATCGCGTAATGTATATTTATCAGCATCAACTCGCATTTCACTACCGCCAGGACAATTCTCGATGCATGAACTTTCCTCTTTCGATATTTCTGCCACTTGACATGTCTGGACCGCCTATTCTAATGTTAAAATGTTTTTTTTTTCGAGGGTAGGTGCAAAACAGATAACAGCTGAAATTATCTCTCGTATTTTATTTACATTTAAAAATAAGTATAATTAACTTAACTGTTTAATGTATAACTCCAGTTTGTAAAAATAAGTGTTAGCATTATTATCACTTATAGGAATATGCATTTAAATTAGTTAAATAACTTATATTCATCTTCCCTCCATAACATCTGTCAAACTAAATTAAAATTACTATTCCTCTATCTCTCCTCGGTTAATTCACTTTACTACAATGGAAAATGTCTCTGAAGTTGTGAATATCCAAAAGGAATTGGAAGGGAGCTTGACCCGGAAGATGGCGGAGTTTGAGAAACGTCTGAAGGCTGCAACTACTCCAACTAACCCAACAGTTTTACAGCTTCGGGAGGAGTTCGATTCATTCAAGGTACTTGTTAGTTCCATGTTCAGCCTGCTACAACAGCAAATTCATGAATGCAACAAAAGTGTTGATGCAATCAGTATGTACCACCGGAGAAAAGTTCTGCTTTTTCATGGAATAGCTGAGGCTTCTGAAGTTGACCTAAAACAGCAAATTCTACAACTGTTGCACAAGTATCTGGGTCTACTTCACGTTACAGATGAATCTCTCAAGAAATGTCACAGACTTGGTGTACAAACCAGTACCCGTCCAAGGCCAATTCTTGTACACTTTAACGATCATAGCACTAAGTCTGCGATTTGGAATTTAAAATCTAAGTTTAAAGGGTCTGCCATTTCAATGTGTGAATTCCTCACTAAATTTCGTCAGTCCATACATAAGAATGCCCGTAAGATTTTCGGAATTAGAAATGTCTGGACTATTGATGGTGCAATCTATGTAAAGCACTCGGGTGGCCGAACGAAGATTTCCACTGAGGAGGAATTGGAAGATCTAATAGCCAAGTACCCCATGGATGGTTTCCCTGAGAGTTCTAACAAGGCCCCTAATACAAAGGTCACTCCAACGCAGCAGGGCTCTTCGAATCGGCAGAATGATGCAGCACGTCGCACTCAAACTTCAGCGGTAACTCACATTGATGAGGTGAAGAGATCTAGACGACTGTTAGGCAAGAAGTAATTCCTACATTGCTTTTAACGTTAAAAGGTATACTTGTTATTCTTAATATCGTATTTTGGTTATGTTCATCTCCTTTCGTATTTTTTTCCCTTCTCTTACAGTTTACTTTGTGTGGTAACATAATAACTATTCTTAGCTTTATAAACCGTCAGTATTAGACAAGAATATAAATCGATCGTATTTCAATTCTTTGTAAATAATGTGCTATAACTTGTCTTAAGTATTCCCTTTAGTCATATTACAATAGTTTTATGTTGATTAATAACTAATCTTATTATTTGATTTTTATACTGCAGTAAACTTTAATTGTATTTGTAAATTTTAGTAAAGTTTGTGATTTTCATTATGTAAAAGTGTTAAAATGTTATCAATTGCCATAGATAAATGTTATTGTAGTCCGTAGATGTTAGAGCTAGACATAGACAGTGGCAAAGACAAGGCAGAGACTATTGACCATAGATAATAACTTTTACTGTCAACATTGTAATGGTAACATGGGCACAGATCCTTTTGCCATACAGCCGAATTTTGTACTTTTGTAGATTTAAATTTTCTTAATGTTTTTTATATAATTTGTTTTCAAAATCTTGAGTTATTTTAAGCTGATTTTTATTGCTAGGTTTTTTTTCTCGATTATAATAATACCGTAGTGCCCTGCTGTTTAGATATTTAGTTTTATTTTTATTTTTATATTTATATAATTTTTGTTTATAATTTGAATGACTGTGTTGGCTTGCTATTTAATTAGGTACTTAGATTGTTTTTTTTTATATTGTTATTTCCTGCTTTAATTGATAGTCCAGTAGAATTGTTTTTTTTTGTTATTTAGTACTGATTATTTCATGTAAACAGTTAACTGGTGGGATGATGTTTCATGATTTATTAATATTCAAGTCATTGTTTTCGATATTTTGGTTATATATTTTTTTATATATATCATCGATAAATATCTTTATTTAAATTGTATTTTTATATATTTCTATTTTATTTATTTTTATATTGGGTATATTTTGCTATTACTGTTAACTTATCATGTCTGACTCTGACTCTTTTTATTCTATTGAGTCAGAGAGTTCTTTTGTATCTTTTGATGATCAGATAAATTATAGTGTGCCCTCTTTAAGTAGCCAATTGGATACCATTTTTCACTTTTTTGATAAAACGTTAAATATTTGCCACATTAACGCACAAAGCATTCCCAGCCACTTTTCTGAGCTAGAAGCATCATTCTCTAACAATAATATACATGCTATCTTAGTTTCAGAATCTTGGTTGAAACCGTCTTTACTTTCGGCATGGTATCCTCTTCCTGGGTTTGTGCTGATTAGGAATGATCGTATAGATAAAGGAGGAGGTGGAGTTGCAATATATCTCCACGCTTCAATTTCTTACAAAATCATATTAGCATCCCCTTCTCTTTATACTGCTTCCGCTGAATTTCTTTTTATAGAACTAGATGTAAAGTGCTCAAGGATGATTCTTGGAGCAGTGTATTGTCCTCCTTCCACTGATTACTTCGCCAATTTAGAAGAGGCTCTTGATAACATTGGTTCTGAGTACGCTCACTGCATAATCATGGGAGATTTCAACACGGATTTACTGAAAAATTCAGTCCGGTCTCAAAAGCTTCGTAAAATCATTGAGTCTGTCAATCTCAACATTCTTCCTTTAAAGGCAACTCATCATAATATCGACACTGATGACTCTCTGATTGATCTCATTATAGCTGACTCCTCTGACAGGGTGCTATCATATGGACAACTTGAAGCGCCGGGATTTTCCCGCCATGATCTTATTTATGTATCATACAACCTTAAACCTCCCAAATATCAACCTACTGTACTGTCCTTACGTAATTTTAGTAGAATTAATACAGATAAGCTTTTGAAAGACGCATCGCTTATAGATTTTACGCCATTAACAACTGCATCCACTGTAGATGATAAAGTAACTATTTTCAATAACATAATTCATGTTTTGTATGATAACCATGCTCCTGTACGTAAAGTAAAATTACGACGTCCACCAGCCTCCTGGATGACTGAAGAGGTACGGAAGGCTATGACCAGGCGTAATCGAGCCTTTGCCCGGTTCAAGAGGAGCAGATCTGAGGAAAACTGGTTGTCTTTTAAGAAGGCCAGAAACAGATGCAATCAGATGGTACGTTCTGCAAAACGCCGATTTATCCATAGCAATATAAGTAATTCTTCGCCAGCTGATGTGTGGAAATTCCTTAGTTCTCTAGGTGTGGGTAAAACACCTTCTTTGGATTGTGGTTTATCTCTTTCTCACGATGCTTTAAATCTTCATTTTGCTTCTGCTTCTGCATTGGACCTATCAATCCGATCCCAAACAGTCGCTTACATAGCTTCAATTCCGTCTCCGCACATACCAGTCTTTCTTTTTAACCCTGTTGATCAGGATGAAATTAGAAAGAATCTTCTGGCAATAAAATCCAAGGCTGTCGGTTGCGATGATATTAGTAGAGCCATGATTATTAATATCCTAGAACACATTCTCCCCGCAATTACACATATTGTTAATTTTTCGCTTGACTCGGGTCAGTTTCCGAGTCAGTGGAAAAAAGCTTTCGTAAGACCCCTTCCTAAAGTATCCAATCCTACACTTCCCAATCATTTCCGCCCCATATCAGTTTTACCTTTCCTATCTAAAGTTCTGGAAGCCTGTGTTCATAAGCAAATTTCCAATTTCATATATAAACATAACCTGCTAAGTACTTTTAAGTCCGGGTTTCATCCTGGTCACAGCACTACAACTGCCTTATTTAAAATAACTGAAGATATTAGAGAAGGAATGGAAAACAAGAAAGTTACAGTTGTGGTGCTCGTTGACTTTTCTAACGCTTTTAACACAGTTGACCATGATATCCTTCTTGCTATCCTTTCTTATTATAGGTTTGCACCGTCAGTCCTGGAATGGTTCTCATCTTATCTTCGCGGACGTCAACAGTCTGTCCACGTGGAGCAAATGATTTCACAGTGGGTTGACCTGATTTCTGGCGTACCGCAAGGCGGTATACTTTCTCCTTTAATCTTCTCTATATTTATTAATTCCATCACATCTAATATTGATTGTTCGTACCATCTGTATGCTGATGATCTACAATTTTATGTACAGTCTGACATTTGTGACATCCATAATGCAATTAACAAATTGAATTCCAATCTCAAGTCAGTCCGTGATTGGTCCATGCGCTTTGGAGTGTCTGTTAACCCTACGAAATGCCAAGCGGTGATTATGGGTAGCTCAAGGATGCTTGCAAAAATTGATCCCGCTAGCCTACCTCCCGTCTGTTATAATGATCGCCTGATACCGTTCTCTTCCTCAGTTAAAAATCTTGGTCTCCATATTGATAGTACTCTGTCCTGGGGGGTTCATATCACCGAAACATGTCGTAAAGTCGCTGGTTCTTTACGTTCTCTTTATCGCTTGAAAAATTTTCTCCCCTTAAAGACTAAAATTATGCTTGTACAGTTACTTATTCTACCGGTCATTGATTATGCAGACGTGTGTTACTTGGATTTAATCCAAAATCTTCTTAACAAGCTAGAGCGCCTACTCAACAATTGCGTCAGATACATTTTCAATCTTCGTAAATTTGATCATATCTCTCACTATCGCTCTCGCTTTAAATGGCTCACTATTAAACAGAGGCGTGACTCTAGAATTTTGCTTGTTCTCTTCTCTATCTTAAATGATCCATCCACTCCTTCTTATCTCAAGGAGAAATTTCAGTATATTTCCTCAACGCATGATAGAACTCTGCGGTCCTCATATAATAATAAACTAAGTATCCCACTACATTTTACTAATTTTGTTAGTAAATCCTTCACCATTCAGGCTGCACTGCTCTGGAACTCCTTGCCCGATGACGTCAGAAAAACATCTAATAAGACTGCCTTCAAAAGATTGGTACATAAGCACTTTATTGATAGTTAATATGGTCAATTTGGTTACCTTTGTTGTTATTTTATTTATAGGTTTATGTTATATATCTATTTGTATTTATAATATGTATATATTTATGTATCTATGTATTTGTATGTAAATATAATATATTGTCTGTATTATATTTTATAGTATATAAGCTCATTGTATTTATATATATAATATTAGTTCATTTTTAAGTTTATCAGTAGTTTTTTTCCTGGATTTACTCTATTGTTCATTTAATTTGTCACCTATCACTTAATTTCCACACGTCCCGGGTTGACTGGGAGAGAATGCCTAAAGGCATTAAGTCCGCCCTTTGTAATCCTTTTATTAAGGTGCAATAAAGTGTAAATAAATAAATAAATAAATAAATAAATAAATAAATAATCCGTACGAAGAGCCGATCACGTACAATGTTACTTATCATACCGCAGACATATCTGTCCCGTATTAAGCTTTCATTTAGATTACCAAACACAAGATGGACTTAGCAATTTTAGTGCAGTAACATATTGATCTATTTTTTCGCCTTCCTCTTGGCCTCGCGTAAAAAACTTTAACCGGGATAACGTGACATTAGGTTTTGTCCCAAAATACTTATCAAAATTTTTCAACAAACACTTATATCGTCTTCAGTTTCATCCTTGAGGTACGTGAAGGTCGAATAGATTTCGTAACCCGCCGACCCAATGAGGTTGACCAGTAAACTAGCCTGCACTGAACTTTCCTCGTTAGCCGCTCCCGATGCTTTAAGAAACACCTCAAATTATTTTCGCCACTTGCGCCATGAGTCTACTCGAGCAGCGGGGCTGCTTTCGAGCACTAATTCTACTGGGGGTCGCGCGTGTTCCATCACTTACTTTTACACAAAGTACACAATTTACGTCAAAAATATCAACAATGTTACTTTTACATTGACTATGTAATTTATTTTCAACACCGCTGCCACCATGTAATAAAATAAACGCTAGCTGGTTCAACACTGATTTATTATTTTTATGAAGGTACAGTATCCATACAAAGTATCAATCTACCCACAATATACTACAATATTGAGAATTTCTTATTGGAAAAACGCATAACTAATTATGACCAAATCCGGATTCGAACCCGGGACCTCATGATCATCATTTGCGTTTACGGTCACTAGAGCAACGAGGTAGTCTAAGGAATACGTTTCAATTCTAGTGTATATATTAAAATTTAAGCAATGTTACGAATAAAATACAAATGTTTAGGCAGCATTTGTACAGGACGGAATTTAATCTCAATAGTTTTTTTTATGTTAATTTTTTTAGGTATCATATGGTAAATGACTACTGCCCTCTGGCACTCAGATACGTTGAGGCTTTTCTGGCTAATACTGATTTTATTCACTCCAGACATTTAGAAAGGACGCACCTTGATTACAATCACTTAAAATTTTACACGATAGAGCCAAGTTGCAGCTGTATTATGGTTTTAGCACAAAAGGGTCGGCTCGACCGTTTACTGGCCATATTTTCACAGAATACCAGCGTTAAATATCATCTAAATGCTGCTGTGTTTTATATAGTTAGTGTGGAAAACCAGAGAACCCTGTTTACTGGAAACGGGGTATTATATCTTACTTATTATCCTTCAGCGTGACGACGCATCTGCATTTTCATACTTAATCGAGCATCCACTTACCAACTGGTGAACTGTGTGGTCGTTTGTCACCTTTATTGTATAAAAAATCATAACATAATATTTATATTTTGAAAAAATAACGAAGTGACACTTTGCACCGAGCGAGATATAAAACAAAAGTTTTGTGTATAATATCTACCTTTGACAGCCGCCAAAAATTAATCGAATTTAAGTCACGTTCTCGTGATAATTACTTTTTAAAACAATTTTAAGGCACATTTTCATTTAACTGCAAAGTAAAATGAATTTCTGTTTCAATTTTTTCTTTTATTATTTATGTATATTCTATTATTATTTTCACATAATTTACTCGCTTTGTTAATATTTATTACGTTACATTGTGTTAATAAGTAACGTTTGTTTTAAATAATAATATAAGTTTATCTCGTTATTCATAACATTAGTTTTAAGTGTAGGTGCTATTATGTTTTCTGTAATGTAGGCTATTATTATGTTTTTTCATAGCCGGTTGCTTTAGGATAAAACTAGGTCTAGCCTTCATCATGCTGGTTAAAATTTCTACTTTACCTCTTAAAAATCCACAGCTTTATATGAGCCTATCTCTTTAGGGAGAATTTTCCTTAATCACTACGCTAAACAGCACCGCGGGTGGAAAACCAGTACTTGAAGTCCTCCAGAAGCTATATAATTCCGTCCTTCATGGTGGCACTACTCCGGAGGCTTGCAACAGATACGCCCACCGGTCTTATTCTTCAAGGATGGCGACAACACTCTCTTGCAGAGCTACAGACCGATTTCCCTTCTAGACCGCGTCTACGTGTTATTTTCGGTAGTCATTACGAATCGTCTTGCACGCAGACTCGACGACTTCTAGCCTCCCAAACAAGCCGGTTTCCGAAAAGGCTTTGACGCCATAGACCACTTACATACCCTTCAGCAAATTGTACAGAAGTCCAAAAAGTACAACTGCCACTTTGTATTGCGTATGTGGACAGAGACAGACAAGAGTTGGTCCTGTGATATAAATCCTCGCAACAAGAAATATGCTCTAACAGATTTTTTTTTAATTTTTACTGTTATATCGCAATTTATTTTGAAAAGTGGGAAAATATTTTAAATATTTATCAAAGAGGTGTTTTCCAAACTATTATTAGGTATATTATAAATGAAGAATTGAGATTCTTTATATGATTTTCTTGCCTCTTTTTTGTCTTCTATTATACACAGTCATGATCAATAAAATAAATTATATTGAGTCACTGACACGAGCCAGTTTTGAAAAACCCTTACTAATTGTAGCCACACTATGAAAACATCACGGTAAAAAATATCCACATCGCTAGCTACAACATTTCTCTAGGGAAATGAAGTAATTTTTTGTCACATTTGGACATGCTAACGTCAGCCTTTCAATTTTTTCGCATTTTCGCTGTCTGTTAATAGGGGAATAATAAATTCGCATTTGAAATGCTAAATGTAAAGTATATTTGCCATTATAAATGCGGTTTATTAACAACATATTAGTAAAAAAGGATATAGCACAAAGTAAACTTACTCGTATAATATACGATACTTCTTTACTATTATATTACTATTATACTTTACTTCTAAACTATTTACTTTGCTTGCGGTTGCCAAAAAATACAAAAAAAGACTATCACTACAATACTTTTGAAGTTACAACTAGAATGATGTCTAAATAGGTGCTTAAAATTTTTATTCAACATTTTTCCACCCTTCATTTGATTTGGACAAAATACTCTTGCTAAGGATTTTACACGTAATCTTTACTTATTTTTCTCTATAAAATTATCCTGTTTATATGAACTTTGGTAAGATATCAGATACGTGATAAGAATTCCAACTTTGAGCTCTGTGGTGGTCGAACTGTTTGTTTACTTTGGTGGAAGCTGACTATTACAATAGAGACATTATTTATTAATATAGATATTTTAGATAAAATTCTCAAGAAGCACACATTTGCTAAATTATCTACTATAAACAAACTTACGAAATCCACTATCAGGGTGTTTTTTTTTTTGCTTTGAAATAAAACAAAATATCCGAAGTAATATATTTGTCATATAATAGAGTAGTGGTTAAGCGGTTAGCTTTGGTGTTAGGCAGAGTTCGTTTCCCGTACGAAACAAGTATTTGCAATGTCTAAAAATAATTGTTTCGCGGGGTGTTACATCATCATTTTCATCATTACAGCCCATAGAATGTCACAATAGTGTTGGTCGATGTATAATTTATAATATGTAAGCCTCTTCTAAAATTCATGAGTAATTACTTGTTTACATTCCCAGTTTGTTACTATTATAACTTGTATGTCTTAGCGAAGAAGTACATTGTACATAGGCAATTTGCGGTACAAAAGCTTGTGTCCACATTAAGTGGATCATGAAAACAGTAATTTAGGGTTGTTCGTCGGAGTCTACTTAATATCTATTCTAAACATTAAGCAAGTGTATGTTAAATATGTCGAATTAAACTTTTGCTCATTATGAATGATGTAAGTATCAAATTGAAAGATAAACTTAGGACAAGGTGTACTATAATATTAATGAATTTTTAATGGATAAAATGGTGTGTTAAAATGTGTACGTATGTCACATGAATATTTATTAATAAATTGTATTATTATTAATGTAATTTATTTGACGATGGCTTATAATAATTAAATAATAGTGATAATAATGTACCGATTGACTAGACTTACATATAATTTGAAGAGACTTTTTAATTTTGTTAATCTTATGATATATTGTGTTGTAAAAAAATATTTTTGCATGTCTTCTGGTAAAATATGGTGGAATCTATTCTATATATTTGTCACCACATTCTGTATCACCCATATTTCCAAAATAAAGAAATTCAATCAATCAATCAAACTGATTGATTTAAAATAGGTCACTGAAATAATTAAATTTTATAAATCAGACTTTATTCAACATTTCTTCTTGATAGCAACATAAAATAATAAATAAAACTGGGGTTTGTACACCCATTCACCAAGCGTGGCAAATTTGGCAAGTAATAATTTATTAAATATTATAAGGCAATCAATATTTTAAAATTAAAATTTTTGTACAGCCGACTTTAATATAAGTTATTAAGAATAACTCAAAAATTATTGATCTGACCTTGATCAAATTCATATGGGACCACACGAGAAGTAACAGCTTTCAAACAAAAAAAGAATCATTGAAATCACCTCACCCAGTAAAAAGTTATGAGTTAACACACTTAAAAAAACATACAGTCGAATAGAGTACCACTACCATCTCCTTTTTGGAAGTCGGCAGAAAAGAATTTTGATAGGCTGTAATGATGATATTATTCAATATTATGAGAGTGTAGTTTCTCCTCCATCAAGCCGATTCATTGCTGCAGCCATTACACAACTGCTACAGCCCAAATAATTATTATGCTGAAGTGACAATGGGCCGGCCATATAGCTCGAAGAACCGACAACCGATGGGGAAGAAACTTTCTCGAGTGGCAGCCTCGTACCGGCAGGCGAAGTGTAGGGCGTCCCCCCCCCCCCTCCCCTAGACGGAGTGACGACCTGGTAAGACATGCAGGAAGTCGATGAATGCAGGTGGCCTATGTTCAGCAGTGGACTTGTGAAGGGCTGTAATGATGATAATGATTATGATAGCCATACAGCTCAAACAAAAAAATTGATTATAAACAATGATTTATGATTTAATTGATTTTATGCAGCAAAATAAAACATAGAAATATATTTATCTATCATAAAACCTATTATAAAATTATCTTCGTTTATCCAAGTCTTTTAATAATGTAACTATGCATTTTGACCGCTAGTGAGTTGTGTGCAAGATAGCAGCCGAGTGCTGTAGCGATATTGCTTATCAAAAAAGAAACGGTTTAACGGATTACCAAAAAGTCTTAGAAACATTGTGGCGAATCATCGCACAGTATATTTATCTTTTCAACTAAGATTCGACTCCAGGATCCGCAACGCAAAAAGATATTCTAATCAACAAGCCACGATTACCAAAATTAACTATTTTAATAACGAAATGTTGACATTAAATAAAAAAATACATGCATTTTGTAAGTAAATTCTCCGCAGCAACGATTGCAACAATTTTTAATTAAGCTTTGAGCCGTTTTACCATGTTAAACGACTGTTATAAATGTTAATATTTGCAACAAAAAAAAAACACGCACGAAGCTGTTACTGGTTACATATAAAGGATACGTTTTAGTAAATATGCTTAATTTTATTTTAAGTATATAATTGTTAATACTTTCGCACATTTTAACTATTATAAGCCAGATGGTACATGGTGATGTAGCCGAAGATAGTTGAATTAGTTTAAAAACCTATTCACCATTGCTTACTCTCATTGTAATCGGATGGGAAAACACATACTGGCCAATTATAGTATAGATTAATTAAACATTAAAAGTAATTTAAAACTTACAAAATGCAATATTATCTCATAATTTTCAATATTCGCAATAGAAATAGAACTTAAGTGGTACGCTCGGACTTTCTCTGCAAGATAGGTTTCGTAATGAAGATATCCGAAGAAAATCCAGAGTAACTGATGTAGCCCAACGGAATAGTGAACTGAAGTGGCAATGGGCCAGTCATATAGTTCAAAAAACTGACAACCGTTGAGAGAGAAACGTTCTCGAGTGACAGCATCATACCGGTAAGGTAAGTGTAGGATCGCTCCCTGCTACGTGGAGTGACGAACAGGTGACAGACAGGAAATCGATGAGTGCAGGGCAATGCGGGAACGTGTTTTGTGGTCTATTGTGGAGGAGGCGTTAAGATGATGGTGAATTATAGCCGAAGTCTTGTTATGCGTTCATATATTCGCAAAAAATCTGTTATTTCAGACCGGAAAGCATTTTTGTGTTTCTGCTATGCTAATTGTGGTAGTGTAGTAGCTCAGGGGCCAAGAACTCTTTATTTATAGAGTGGGGTTGACATACGAGAACACAGTCCACTTGATGGTAAGTAGATGTGGCTCATAAATATCTAAATCTTTCTTCAAATAAGAATCAATATGCAGATGCATTGTCACCCCTGATAAATAAGATAGAACGCCTCAATTCTAGTAAAAAGGGTCTCCAGTTTGAGCGTGGTCTTTCCCCGGTCGAGCCGAACCATTTGTGCTTCAAGTGTAATATAGCTGCAACATGGTTCTATCACTTTTAATCTTATAGTTAGTTATACATTTCATTGTATGTGAGCAATACAACCAATAAAGTTGTAATTACAGGGTCTCAGATGCTGACCGATATGTAAGCCAAATTTTTAGCTTTTTACCAATAAATGTTTTTTTACAGAATAAGGGTGACAAACGTGCACACAGTCCACCAGATGGCAAGTGTATGCTGTGGCCCATAGACATCTATATTTATCCTCGATTAGGAACCAAAATGCAGATGCGTTGTCACGCCTGAGGATTAAGATGGAATGCCTCATGTCCAGTCAAAAGGGTGTCTGGTTTTCTACACTCACCATACTAAACACAGCAGAATGAAGCTGCTATTTTACGCTTGTGTACTGTGAGAGCATGGTCCTACCCTGGTCGAGCCAACCCATTCATGCTACAATCATAATATAGCTGCAGCGTCGCTCTACCACGTAAATACGTACCGTTTTTGTTGCAAATGGACCATTAACTCAGATATTTGCAATATGCAATTATTTAGGCGACGATGAAGTACTTTTTAACTCTTTAAATCTCTGTAACTTTACTGTCTAAAAAACTCAGTAGCTACTGATAAGTGCTGTATGAAGACAAAAACATAATGACAAGGAGGCGATTTAGTAGCCGCTGTTTAAAATTGTACATTTGCAAAGATTCCACAATGAAACCGTCTTAAAAAACGGCTTATTCTTTTATTTATTTATTAAAGTCGTTTTTGTTTTTTTTCTTATGATAAACTAGCTGATCCTCGCGTCTTCGCCCGCGTGTTATTTGGGGTTTTAGTTTTTTTGCGCGGAACCCTAATTCTTTTTTTTAAATAAAAGTAGCCTAAGTTACTCCTTATGACATCAGCTATCTGCCAGTGAAAGTACCGTCAAAATCGGTCCAGCCGTTTCAGAGATTAGGCGGAACAAACAGACAGACAGACAGACAGACCGACAGACAGACAAAAATTTTAATAATTGTGTTTTTGTTATAAGTAACGTATATACTTTCATATGCATTTAGTAAAAAACCGTTATTTTGACATTACAAACAGACACTTAAATTTTATTTATTTGTATAGATATAAACAAAATCGACCAGTACTATTTAAAATGTTTTCTTTCAACTCCTATCGTATTTCAAATTGTTATGTTCTTGGTACGGGAGACAAGTGAAACACAACACAGCTATTGACACACTGCCTGTATTCTCTGTTAGACACATATTGTGGGCGCAGCCACGCACACATACATATTATTAACGAACATACACAATAGTCCCTCCCCCTATTTAACTTATCTAGGAAATCAAAAATTAATTTTAGGAGAACTGCTTATAGTCAACCCTGGGTATATCTCGTCTTCTAGAATATCTCGGGTTATGAGGAGATGGTGAGTATGAGAATTCCTCCTCATCTCTTTCTCCCTCCCCTCTGCTTGGCCACTGAGAACCGCTATGTTCGCTTTGAATTGGGTCGCTTTCCCACATAAAATCGCCCAAATCCCCGGGTGGAGACATACCTTTATTTAATACAATTTGGTTTTTATGTTTTTTGACGTCAGTAGAAGAACCATGGTCTTTAATCAAATATAGCACTTTACCGAGTCTTTATATAACAGTACCTTTGCACCACAAAAATTTGCTATTATTCAGAAACTTTTTAAACATAACCTCATCGCCTGGCTTATACACTTTTTTATTATTGCCGCCATGGCATTAATTTTGCGAGCACTGTTTTTGTTTAACATCGTCATTTAGTGGTGTGAGTGGGGTCGACGTTAACTTTGGGTGAAGTAAATCTAGACGTGTTTTCAGCTTTCGCCCAAACACCAACTCAGCCGGTGAAGAACCCGTGACAGAATGTACTGAATTCCTATAGTCAAACAGATATTTCAAAATTTTTAGCCTACACTCATTCCTATTGCGTGAACCTAAAACGCTTGACTTTATGCCCTTTTTGACAATTTTTACGAAACTTTCTACTTGTCCATTACTAGCAGGATTGTAAGGTGGTGATGTAATATGAGCAATACCATTTATTAAACAAAATTTTGTAAACTCAGCGGATGTGAACGCAGTACCGTTATCGCTAACAATTGTGTGGGGTAATCCGTAATTAAACATAAAGTCGTAAAGTTTTTCAATAACAGTCGCCGAGGTGGTAGAAGTGCTCACGTCGTATACTTCTAACCATTTGGTGTGCACATCTACCAATACTAAGAACGTTTGATTATTCAGCGGCCCAAGAAAGTCGACGTGTAACCTATGAAATGGTGTATGGGGAAACTCCCATGGTGCTATAGGCGCTCTGGGCGGCGAGGACCGTAGCTGTTTGCATATTTCACACGAGTGTATAATTTTTTCTAGCATTGCATCAATGCCTAGGAACAAAAACCAAGACCTAGCTTCTGATTTCGTTTTTACGATACCTAAATGCGAGCTATGTAACTCTAATAAAACCTTCGACCGCAAAGATTCGGGAAGTATCACCTTATGACCCCTCATCAAACAACCGTCTTCATATGATAATTGGGTCTTACATAAATGATAGGGTTTCAACTGCGAGTCCACTATTTTTTTTGGCCAACCGTTTTGAACATAATTTACCACAAACTGTAATACAGCATCCTCTTTAGTAGCTTTGCGTAACTCATTCAAGGTTAACGGCATGTCGCCTTCGACAACAAAGTTAACGTATGATGCGCGATCAATGGGAGCGGCGGCGGCGGCAGTGTGTGCGCCGATGTTGTCTCCCTCGCTCTCGGCGCGAGCCCGCGGTGACTCACCCTATAAACTCGCGCCAGACAGAAAATCCGCGTTGTTGTCGGCACTACGAACATACTCGATTATATAATTATATGCACTTAAAAACATTGCATATCTCTGCAATCTATTAGCCAACACTTCCGGTATACCTTTGTGTGGGCCGAAAATAAAAATTAACGGCTTGTGATCCGTGCGTAATATAAATGGATCTGATCTCATCATCATTACAGCCCTTCACAAGTCCACTGCTGAACATAGGCCTCCCCCAAGGAATGCCACAAAGCACGGTCCCGAGCCACCTGCATCCATCGACTTCCTGCATGTCTTACCAGGTCGTCACTCCATCTTGTGGGGGGACGCCCTACACTTCGCCTACCGGTACGAGGCTGCCACTCGAGAACCTTTCTTCCCAATCGGTTGTCGGTTCTTCGAGCTATATGGCCGGCCCACTGCCACTTCAGCTTACTAATCCGCTGGGCTATGTCGGTTACTCTGGTTCTACTGCGGATATCCTTATTCCTAAGTTTATCACGCAGAGAAACTCCGAGCATAGCCCTCTCCATAGCTCGCTGAGCGACCTTGAGCTTCCTCATACGGCCAGCAGTGAAGGACCACGTCTCAGTTCCGTAAGTCATCACTGGCAACACGCACTGGTTGTACAATTTTGTTTTAAGGTTTTGAGGTATTTCTGACGAGAAGATGTGTCGTAGCTTCCCAAACGCTGCCCAGCCGAGTTGAATCCGTCGATTGACCTCTCGGTCGAAGTTGGACTTACCTAGTCGGACTATTTGTCCCAGGTAAACATACTCGTCAACAACTTCGAGCTTAGTGCTCCCAACAACTACCGGCATAGGTGTGACATGGACATTAAACATAATCTTTGTTTTGTCCATGTTCATCTTAAGACCTATCCGTTGGGAGACACTATTGAGGTAATTGAGCATAGTGCTTAGCTCCTCCAGCGATTCTGCCATGAGGACTATATCGTCGGCAAATCGAAGGTGAGTGATGTACTCGCCATTGATGTTAATTCCGTATCCTTTCCAGTCCAGAAGCTTGAAAACGTCTTCCAATGCAGCGGTGAAGAGTTTCGGGGATATAACATCACCCTGTCTTACACCTCTCTGCAATTGGATAGGTTTCGTATTCTGGTTCTGTACTCGGATAGCCATCGTAGCTCTACTGTACAAACACTTCAGCACTTCGATATACCGACAGTCAACTTGGCACCGCTGAAGGGACTGCAGCACCGCCCAAATTTCGACGGAATCAAAGGCTTTCTCATAGTCCACATACGCCAGACATAGTGGCAAATTGTACTCTTCGGACTTCTGTACAATTTGCCTTAGGGTATGTATGTGGTCTATGGTGCTAAAGCCCTTTCGGAAACCGGCTTGTTCGGGAGGCTGGAAGTCGTCAAGTCTGCGCGCGAGACGATTCGTAATGACTCTCGAAAACAGCACGTAGACGCGGCTCAGAAGGGAAATCGGTCTGTAGTTCTTCAAGAGAGCGTTGTCACCTTTCTTGAAGAACAAGACCACCGCACTTCTGCTCCATGCCTCCGGTGTAATGCCACAATGGAGGACGGAATTAAAGAGCTTCTGAAGGACTTCAAGTACCGGTCTTCCACCCGCTTTCAGAAGCTCCGCTGTAATTCCATCCTCGCCTGGGGCCTTGCCGTTTTTAAGGTGCTGGAGAGCCATTCTAATCTCGCTCAGACTGACGTCCGGGATATCTTCGGAATAGTGTCGAATAAGACTCGCTCTTGGATCGTTACTCACACTTGCGTGTGGCTCCAACGATGACGTGTACAGCTGCCCATAGAACCTCTCAATCTCACTCAAAATCTCAGGTGCCCCGGAAACGATGCTGCCACACTCGGTCTTCAGCTTTGACAGTTGGCTCTTTCTGGCAGACAGATCTCTGGCAAAGACTTTGGAGCCTTGGTTCCGCTCGATCGCTTCTTCAACACGAGCTGTATTGAAGTTGCGTAAGTCTCGCCGCATGCATTTGGAGATCTGTCTGTTCAGTTGCCTGTATGCTGTCAAATCTGTTGAAAAATGTAGCCTCATCTCCCGTCTAACAGCCATGAGATTAAGAGTGTGATCGGAGAGTTTTTGTGTTCTTCTGCGGTGGGTCTTGCAGAACTAAGCTCCGACCGCATGGACAGTTTCCACGAGCTTGTCATTCATATCGTCCACTTCATTGCAGTCTTCTAGGCACTGAAAACGGTTTTGTAACTCGAGCTGAAAGGTTTTGGGACTTTGGATTAGAGCACGAGGGGGACGGAGCGTTGACTTCATCAGACGAGACCTCTCCAACTTAACATTTAGGTTCAGCGTGCCTCTAACCATTCGGTGATCGCTGCCGGTTTTGACCCTCGCGATCACTGAGACATCACTGAACAGTTGTCGTCTGGTCGTCATAATGAAGTCAATCTCATTTTTTGTCGAACCGTCGGGGCTCGACCATGTCCACTTCCTGTGGGGCCGCTTCTTGAAGAAAGAGTTCATCATAAAGAGTCCCTCTTTCTCCATGAAGTCGGCCAGCTGCTGGCCCCTTGGGTTCCGTTGCCCTATTCCAAATTTCCCTACTTTCAGCTCACCGTTCTCTCTTGTGCCTAGTTTTGCATTGAAGTCTCCCATTAACACCGTATATTGGGTTTTGGAGGAATGCATGGCTCTAGAGATATCCTCATAAATTTCCTCCACCTCCTCATTTGGGTGTGCCGAGGTTGGTGCGTAAACCTGTATGACCTTCAGCGAATACCGTTTGGTGATTCTGAGTATAAGGTACGCAACCCTCGTCGACACACTCCCGATCTTTACAACGTTGTTAACGAGAGACTTGTGGACGATAAATCCGACACCTCCTTGGGACAGATGGTCGCCCTCCCGGTGATAGAGCAAGTTGCCGGATTCGAGGATTACCGTATCCTCCCCCTCTCTTCGGACTTCGGATAATCCTATAATATGCCAGTGCAACTTGTCTATCTCTTCTTCCAGCTCCACGATCTTCTCGTCAGTCCTCAGGGTGCGTGCGTTGTACGTTGCCAGGTCGAGTCGTCTAAGGTGGCAACCGAACCTCCACCGGAGATTCTTAGCACCCCCTGCCCCGCCGTTACCATGGTCGCCACCGTAGCCAGGAATAGCGGGGCCGCCGGGGACTGGGGGCCGTTTATTATTGTCATTGCTCATGGGGGGGTATATTGCCATAGTTGCCACGCTTGCCGAGCGGGTTGGCAACCGCAGTTTTTTTTATTGTATTTATGCCGTTACCAGGAAGATGCTGCTGCCCATCTCCTGCGTGTTTCCCTTTGTCGCCTTTTACGACACCCACGGGAGGATATGGGGTAGTGGATATTCTTGACCGCCACTACACGGCCATAAATGGATCTGATCTGCCATATAAATATTGATGGAATCGGCGTATTCCAAATATTATTGCGGTCGCCTCTTTCTGTATCTGTGAGTTGTTTTTCTCAGCTGCGTTCGACGTGCGAGAAGCGAATGCTACCGGACGCTCTAACCCCTCATTGTCTATTTGGGACAAAATAGCACCTAAGACGCACGGGGAAGCATCGACAATTAAAACTATTGTGGCGTTTGAATTAAAGTGTGTTAAGACCTGATCCGACGTCAAACATTTCTTAATTTTATCAAACGCTTGTTGATGTGACGTAGACCAGTTACACTTAACCCCCTTTTTTAATAGGTCATACAAAGGACTCAAGATGCAGGATGCTCCCGCCACGAAATTCCTGTAGTAGTTTACAGGTCCTAAAAATGATTGCAATGTATTAACGTCAGATGGAATGGGCGCATCAGCTATAGCCTTTAATTTTTCCGGATCTTTCTGTAATCCATTTTTGGTTATTATAGAACCTAAATATTTTATTTAATTTTTAAAGAAATCGCATTTATCTTTCTGCACAGTTAATCCTGCATCCTGAAGCCTTTGCAGAACTATATTCAACTTCTTCAAATGTCCCCCCGGGGTCTGGTCAATGACTAAAATGTCAAACAGACACAGGACCCCGTCTAAACCTGAAAGCGTCATTTCCATGGCGCGCTGGAATATAGACGGCGCAGAAGACAACCCGAAAACTAGTCGAGTGTAATTAAATAGACCCCGATGTGTATTGATGCATGTGACAGGTTGAGACTCTTCGTCTAACAAAAATTGATTATAGGCCATAGATAAGTCAATCTTTGAAAACTGTTGGCCCCCGTACAGCATTGAAAATAGTTCGTGTACCGTGGGTAGAGGATATTGTTCTATCAACAGCTGTTTGTTAATAGTAACCGAATAGTCGGCGCACAACCTAACCGAACCGTTGTTTTTTAGCACGGGAACAATAGGTGACGCGTACTCAGAGTGCGATACCGGTTTAAGTACACCTAGATCCACTAAACGTGTTATTTCTTTATCCACCTTGTCACGTAACGCGAACGCAATTGGACGCGCTTTACAGAATATCGGTTTCACATTATCCTTTAATTTTAATTTAACACGATATTTATTAAATTTATCCAACTTATTCGAAAATACTTCCGGGTAACGCGATTGGAATTGCTCCACCATACTCTGCTCACACTTCAGAAAATTACAAGGCGTCAACTTAAGTTTAAATTTTGATATGAAATCCCTGCCTAATAATGGTGGTCCGCCATTTTTAATGACGTAAATGTCCAATGTGTGAGTATGTTGCCGGTACGTCACCGGCAAGTTTAAGTACCCTATACATTTCATAATGTTTCCGGTGTAGCTAAAAAAACTTTTATTGGAATCTAGCAACGGAATATTACTGAACATGTTTTTATAAGTTCCCTCGGATATAACTGATACTGCTGATCCACTATCTATTTGAAATTGTACATTTTTCCCGTAACTTGAAACTGTTTCTGTCATAGGTTCCCCACGGTCTGAGCGTATGTTAAACAATGACTTACCGTCGTCATCCTCACTTACATCACCTGTCAACACGTAATTAACCTTATTACACAATTTACGTAAATGACCCTTGGTGTTACACTTTTTGCATTTATAGCTTGCAAACCGACATTGGGATGACTCGTGATTGTTACGACCGCACACTGTACACTTTATTTTACCGGCACTAGTGGCTGTAGCACTATTTTGTTTGGCGATCCTGAACACCGGCTGCCCAAGGCCGGCCGTAGTAATTGCGGCACCAGCGCGCGCGCACTGCGCGCTCTCCGCCAGCTCCACTGCCTTGGCCAGGTTCAGCTTGTCAATGTCCTGCGCGAACAGCTTCTCTCGTTCATGGCCTGCTACCATGCCCATCACAAACCGATCTCGTAACGCTTCCTCGACGTTACTAAATCGACAATGTGCTGTAAGTCCTCGTAGCCTTGACGCCCATTGCGTATAAGTCTCGCCCGGCTGCTGCACAGCCGCGTAAAAATTGTAACGCTCGCTGAAGCCGCATATTTTTGAAAGAAAGTGATCATCCAATAACTTCACTATCTCATTATATGGTACTTCTTGGATATCCTTCGGCAGTGCCAGATCCGCTGCCAACTTATAAGTACCGTCGGTTAGTGCGCTGAGAAGGATTGCCAGTCTCTTGGCTCCAGCTGTATCATTCTTCTGGACGATGTCGTTTGCAATAAACCATTGCGTAATTCGGCCTTTATACGACTTCCATTCTTGCACGTTGTGATCAAATGTAGACAAAATGCCAAAGCTATTCATTTTCCGATAATAAAATTAAGATGTGGGTAGTACTCTCGTCGCCACTATTATGTTCTTGGTACGGAAGACAAGGGATACACAACACAGCTATAGACACACTGCCTGTATTCTCTATTAGACACATATCGTGGGCGCAGCCACGCACACATACATATTATTAACGTACATACACAACACATATGTACACACGCATTGGAGGCTAGCGCGTTCTAGGCGACTGAATGTTAAAGTTATTTTAACACTGTTTACTTAAATAGCTTTTTGTAAATAATTGCTAAATTAGTTTTATTTAGTGTTTAGTATATTTCATTGTAGAATAAAGTAGTCAAAAAAAAATTTAATGTAATTTAAAAATAATCTAAGGTAGTAACCTATCTATTTGATAAATTATCAGCAAAAAGAAAAGGATTCAGATATATCATTTTTTAAGTTACCGAAACATAATGAAATGTGAATTAATTTCATCTTTTTGTTAGATAGGTAGTTATAGCAAAAAATAATTAAGTAATAATTTAACTAGAGAAGTAATACCTAAGTACTTTATCACAAAACATAATTTAAGTTTACTTCACTATCCAAGTACCTACTTACATACCTATCCTACATGTCTTTTGTAATTAAAATAGTTTAAGTTATAATAATACAAAATAATGAAATTAAAAATTTTTATTTATATTATTATTTAATTTTTGGAATCGTGTTTCTAGTTTAATTTTTGTTAACACCATCTACCTATTTCCTCCGAGCCAAGCATCGCGATTCTCGACGAATGGCCATGCAAGTTGCAGCGTTGGGCATCACAGAACTCACATAGTAGCTAATATACAACATGTAACAAAAACCCTGTGGTTCCTGTTAAGTGCATTATCGGAATTAGTATACAAACGTACAGCAAACGTATAGGAATAACTTTTCTTCAAAAACTTGACAATAAATAAATTTAATTTAAATAATTTTTTATTTGCTAAATGTATGCGGTTTTAATAACTCTAACTGACACGCTTATCGTTAAAGCAGGGTCTTTGACAATACTTATACTCGCCGGCCAGAGTATAGGCATAGTGTATCTCTTCTTAGGCTATGGTATAGGTATAGTCTATTCGCTTGTACAGATAATCTCGCATTTTATTTTGCGCCGCCTTGGCACGTGCCGCATCTTATCAAAGGCGCCGCCGGAAAATCAAAGTTACGGTCACCAAGTGCGGCATACACCCGCAGGAGCATTTGGCATTTTAAAACAAAGCGCCATAGTGAAAGGTTCTTTGCTATTTAACTTGCTTTCATTATTTATATTGATATTATATAAAAATAATCATAAGAATAAAATAGTGTTCTATTTTGTTCTTAGAATTTAAAAAACTTTTTTAACGTGGTAAAGCCATGCTGCAGCTTTATTACTGGTATAGTTGTAGCACGAATGGGTCGGCTCGACCGGGGAAGGACCACGCTCTCACAGAATACCAGCGTAAAATAGCAGCACAACGCTGCTGTGTTTCGTATGGTGAGTGTAGAGAACCGGGGACCTTTTTTCGCTGGAAACGAGGCCTTCCGTCGTAGTCCTCACGGGTGACAACACATCTGCATTTTGATTAGTTATCGAGAATAGTTGTAGATGTATATGGGCCACAGCAGCCACTTGCAATCAGGTGGACTATGTGGTCGTTTGTCACCTTAATTCTTGATAGAATCAGGTGTTACTTTGCGGAAATCCATTATAATTAAGCAAATTAGTTTATAACAACCCCACCCTAATTCTATGTAAAAAAAAACTCAGTAAAATTATAAAATTAAAACAAAACAATTAATGCGCCTCCAGTACTGACACTAGTGAACAGACAATAAGAAAACCACATGCAATTTGCAAATAACATTTATTTTAATATAATTAAAGATTTTTTGGTTGCGTTTTCTGAAGTAAGTTTTTTCTATATACGTTTGAATACTGATTTTGATAACGCACTTAACGGGAACCACAGTGTTTTTGTTACATGTTGTATATACGTAGTCAGTCGATCATAGTCAGAATAGGTACTTTACCGTAAGTTAGTTACTTATTAACCATTTAGCAATGTAGTTTTTTATTCTTTATTGTCAGCCATTAGTAACCACGGAAAGTGACGTAGGAAGGAGAAAAGATGCAAATAATACGGACACACGCGCGCCGCGATAAAGTTTTATTTAGATTGCGTGCGCGATTTATCTAATTAATAATAATTATGTAGGCTATTAAAACGTCGGCAAGCAGTCAACATCAAAGGAGCGCAACTTAAATATATATATACACACAATCAGGTCATAAGTATTGTCACACAATAAAAACTTTTCTTTTAGAATGCTGGCCACAAAAAAGTTTATTGAATTCGAATTTCGAATTGTTCATGAATATAAAACTGTATACTTTTTAGAATTTCACTCATGTTTTAAATATGGAGGGGACGCTTAAAGAAGACCGTGTTGCAGTTATTGCGTTGCATCTTTGTGGTTACGCGCCAATGCAAATTTTTGACATACTGAAACATTTGAATATAACCAAAAGATTCGTTTATCGTACCATCAAACGATACAATGAAGACTCTAGTGTAGATGACAGGTCAAGAAGTGGTCGCCCTCGGTCTGTTAGGACTCCAGCAGTGATAAAAGCTGTGAAGGCGCGAATTCAAAGAAATCCCAAACGTAAGCAGAAACTGTTGGCCCTTCAGATGGGGTAAAGCAGAACCACGGTGAAAAGGGTGTTAAATAAAGACTTAAGGCTTCGGGCATATCGAAGAAAAACAGGATATCGTTTGAATGCTCGTCTAATGGACCTGAGACTGAAGAGATGTCGCGATTTGTTAAAGCGGTACGCGGGAAAAAAATATCGGGAAATTCTTTTTTCGGATGAAAAAAATTTTACCGTAGAAGAGAGCTACAACAAACAAAATGATAAGGTGTACGCACACAGTAGTGCAGAAGCGAGCAACCGTATTCCGCGTGTCCAACGAGGTCGTTTTTCATCCTCGCTCATGGTATGGTTGGGAGTTTCTTATTGGGGCTTAACAGAGGTACATTTTTGTGAGAAAGGTGTAAAAACGAATGCAGTTGTGTATCAAAATACAGTCCTGACGAACCTTGTGGAACCTGTTTCTCATACCATGTTCAATAACAGGCACTGGGTATTTCATCCGGCACGAAGACGGGCCCTCCTCCAGTCCAGATTTGAATCCGTTAGATTACAAGATATGGCAACACATGGAGGAAAGGGCGTGCTCAAAGCCTCATCCCAATTTGGAGTCACTCAAGACATCTTTGATTAAGGCAGCCGCCGATATTGACATGGACCTCGTTCGTGCTGCGATAGACGACTGGCCGCTTAGATTGAAGGCCTGTATTCAAAATCACGGAGGTCATTTTGAATAAACTTTAGTGTCATAAGAATTTATGTTTTGTTAAGTTCATTTTGGTATATAAATGGTTACATAATGAATAAACTTGTTTCAATTATTTTATATTAAATATGTGACAGAATTTATGACCTGACTAGGTATATATGCTGAGATGGTTTGGCCATGTCGAGAGAATGAATGAAGAACGTTTGACGAAAAAGGTCTATAATGCGAGTGTTAATGAACGTGTTGGAAGGGGTAGACCTAGGCGGACGTTTCTAGATCAAAACAGGGACGTCTTGAAAAAAGGCCAGGTCAAGAGTACCCTAAACCGAAGAGCATGTATGAAGGGAATATTGAAAGTGGACAAAGCGGAACAAGTATATAAGAATCGTAGCAAGTGGAATGAAGTGGTCTCTGCCTACCCCTAAGGGAAAGAGGCGTGATATATATATATATATATATATATATATATATATATATATATATATATATATATATATATATATATATACTCTATAACTACAACGTCACGACGAATTAATGCAATAGCATTCAAATAAAGTCACTTAATTGAGTTGGATGTTAAAAAAGATAATCAAACACTGTACTAATATTCAGTATCAAGATAAACAAAAAAATTCGTATATTTAGTTCACTTTTGCAATATGAATTACATTGCATTCAACTCGTGTGAGAGCAAAATTTTCCACACTTTGAGCCGGATATACTAGTTTGTATTTTGGGGAAATGTTTTACTTTTGATAACGTTAGTTTTAACTGAATTGCATTCGTATACGTTTTTTATTTTCTATTCGAGTCAAAAATTTTAAAATCTTTGACATTTTTAACATTTAATTTTTTCAATAGTAACGATAAAAAAAGTGTTCCTTTATAACTTCTATAAGCGTATATTAAAGCATCCATGGTTACGGGGTGGACTGAGGTGTTTGATGTCCCAATCTCATAGTAAACCACGGCTACCTCCAGATTAAAGATATTAATTTTTGTTCTGATCTACGCAGTACAAACTTACATTAGCGTGAAGTAATGTTTATGTCAGTAGTATGTTTAGGTTGGCATTTAATTTTATTAATTATAATGGTCCGAGAGCTCATGACGCATTTTTCATGAAGTGTTTGATGCATCATGAAACTTTGTTTAAAGGTATCAGTCGACTCAATAAGCAGGTATATGACTGTCTGCCTGGCCTACCGGGGTACACCTGGTACTGCGCATACAGGTAAGTCGCAAAAAAAATTGCCCAAAAAAAAGTGTTTGATTCAAATAATAATAATGACTATCCGTCAGCTAAGTTGATAGAGAATTAAGAAAAAAATGGCAGACACTTCTGAAGGGGTTTACATAGGGGCAGACTACCCCAAAGTTGTATTTTCAAAAATTCCACAAAAAGTGTTTGATTCAAATAATAATAATGACTATCCGTCAGCTAAGTTGATAGAGAATTAAGAAAAAAAAATGGCAGACACTTCTGAAGGGGTTTACATAGGGGCAGACTACCCCAAAGTTGTATTTTCAAAAATTCCAAAAAAAGTTTTTGATTCAGTCTGCCATTTTTACTGCGTGTTTATTATGTACATATAATAAAAAATTATCACAAAAGGGCAGAAAGTTTCTCCGTGGGTTAATAGTTAAAAAATATTTAAATAAATCTTGCGAGGAAAGCAGACAAATGTGCCACGGGTTGTAAAGAGTGCGACAGAGAGCGACGGTCGCCGATATGTCTTTAGTCATTCTTCGCGCTCCCATTGCGGATCACGTGATCTTGTACAACTGTACTGGCAGGATAGTATTTACTCAGAGAATTTTCATCTAACCTTTTATAAAACATTGTGACTGACAGTTAGTATGTAATTTTACATTAATGTCAGTAATTAAATACACTGTTTTTGATTGATAGTCCTTATTAATTCAAGCAATGGAATCTGTTTCTTGTATATTTTGTAAAGTGAAAAATGTAGGTAGTGTAATCACAACATTCTCAGAATGTACGTTACAAAGGTGTCAAACATTGTTAAAAATTCGACAAGAACATAAGTTAAAATATAGTGATGTTGTTTTACCAGTGAATTTATCTCAAACCCAAGGTTACCATCGTCAATGCTATTCTTCTTTTACAAGTGTAAAACAGCGATACAAGAAGAGCCTATTGTCAAGTGAATCTACAGAAACATCAACTACGTCAGGTATTTACCAAACTTGATTAGTTACGGAATAAAAATATATTTATACAAATTACCTCTATATTGAAAGGTTATTATCAGAACATTTTGAAGATAATAAATTTCGTAGTCTCATGAAGCAACTGCTATTATTTTTTAATTTCATTTTTCACAGCATATTTTACCTTATGCTGTAAACCTACAAATTTTAGTTGCGATAGAAATTTACTAGACTGTACATGTTTTCATACCTGCTGATCTGATATTTCTTACTTTCTTTACAGATCCATCTCCTTGTATTGAACCGGAAGTAGAAAATGTAGAAATAGGGGTCTGGATTTCCAACTTGAAGAAAATATTCACCAAGAAGATAGACAAGATCAGCTTGAAATTGAAGAATGTTCAAGTCAAATTCAAAGTCCAGTTTCAAAAACTCTTGATACCTGTCTATTTTGCACTAAAGTTCGCAAAAAAGTGAAAGGCCGACAAGAAGTACTGTACATCATCGACAGAGATGCTCTGAAAAGAACATTAGAACCACTTAAAGAGCATGTTGAAGAAACTATAGTATTTCAACACTTACAATTTTCGAATATTTTAAAAGCTCATCGGAGTTGTCGAGTTGAATATATAAATTCTTTGCGTGTATTTGAAAACAAACAAAAACACAGTACCATAAAAAAATCAAATACCGCGAAGAAGCATATTCTGAAGTTTGCGATTTTATTGACGAGCAAATTATTAAAAATAAATAATGTTTTTTTTTTTACTCGTATATCTGCCAGTATTACTTTAATACGTTGAAAAAATTAGCTGCTAACGATTGGACGGACTACGAGAGTGATTGTGGCCAGAGTTATTTGTAACAAAAGTTATGGAAAAAATCCGGAGATCTAATTGATGTTACAACTATGCACAACAAAAAAATTGTTGGGCCTAAAGGTCGCGAAATCGATGAACATTTATTTTCATTAATTGAAGAGAAAGATATCGTTCAAAAAGCTGCTAACATTTTACGGCGGAAAATACTGGACATCAAAAAAACGCCATTACCAGACGAGATACGAACTTCGGACATTTTGAAAGGGGAATGTTTAATTCCGCAAATATTGAAAGACTTTTATGTAACATTACTTGCTGGTTCTCGGAGTAAGCCAAGAAAAAACATTCATACCGACAGGATTAGTGATTCATTATCCGAGGATGCGATTTACAATGTAACAGATGGTAAAATAAAAACAAGAAAGCATTTAACTCTTTCTTTGACTCTTAAAAGTATCAAAAGTAGCCGAAAAGTTGTGGAGATAATTAATAGATATGGACATTGTTGCGGCTATCATGTGGCAGCAGAATTGGAAACCGAAGCAACAATTTCAGCTTACCAATGCTTAGCTGTTTGTCCAGAAGGCATTATTAGGAGACAAGGATTTTACACTGGCTTAGCCTTCGATAACTTCGATCGATTCGTTGATACTTCCTCTGGCAAAGATACTTTATATGATACCGTTGGTATAATTTACCAAAATGTTGACAAAATATTCGAAGAAGATTCTGCTGTCTTCGATGAGGAGTTGAATTTAGATATTCATGAAGATTCTGAGGATCCAGGACCAAGTGGAATCTGGACTAAGGGTGGTGGGAAAAGACGTAGGTCATTAGAACAAATAGCTATAAATATTCTTCCCTACACAAAAAAAATTAAAATGTCTGAAGTTTTGTTGTCAAATGACGATACTAGACGTTTAGTATTTCCGACAACATTAGAAGTAGCGCAGACTTTTGATGTTCTATGGATGCTTTCACACGCCTTCGAAATTCCTAATACACCCATGTGGGTTGGGTTCAATAGCAAGTTCATTGAGGACTTCAATACCAGTCAGCAGAAAATTTGTTATCTAACTCCGATCAATGGCTCACCTTCAGGAAAAGACGTAGTTTTGCAGACCATGAAAGAAAGCCAAAAAATTGCGGACGAATTAGGACAAAAATTTATCTCTGTAACATATGACTTAGCAATAGCTAAATTGGCTATGCAAATTCAAGCAACGGAAAAACCGTCTTATGACAATTTGTTCATTCATCTTGGTACTTTTCATGTTATGATTGCCTATTTCAAAGCTGTTGGTAAATTTATTGCTGGTTGTGGGTTGATGAATGTTGCTGTTGATAGTGGTTTATTAGCAAGTGGATCGGTGAATTCGTTATTAGATGGTAAGCATTTTAACAGGTGCAAACGATTGCATCCACTAATGGCTGTTGGCTTGGAAATCATAAATTTTAAATCATTTCTCGAAAAAAACAAAATAGAAGTTGGAGAAAATGTTCGTTTCGAACTTTCACATTTCAGTGATGGATTATTATCATTTTCAAATTTAATGGACAACAGTGAAATTTCCAAATTAATTGAATCATACATCACGTACAGAGAAGCTTGCTTGAATGGTACGTATGGCAAAACAGCACAATTCTTCATGATGTATATATATTTCATACATCATTACTTGACATTCAGCCGGAGTATTAGAACAGGCGATTTTTCATTGTTTAAACATATCCTGCCTAAAATAACCAATTTGTTTTGTTACTTTCAATCAACCCAACTATGCTCGTTGGTTGGTTAAGTATCACGATAATTTACTAAAAATTGAGACCATCAATCCAAAAATCATGGAAGAAATGGAGAAAGGGTATTTTGGCATCCAAAGAACTGAAAAATCGTTCTCTCGGCAGATCTGACACTTGAGCAAACTATCAATGCCGATGCTGCAAAAAGATTAGTTGGAATCATAAATTTCACCAACTCTATTTCAGCTCGGCAAAGATGGTGCTTAAGTCATCAAATAAGATCTTCGATTACAGCATATACATATGAGGCAACAGGCTTACGGAAAGTCCAAGACGTCACTGCAGATTTACGAAAGCACCAGTTAAAAAAAGATACTGAGCAGCTACAGAAATTTACCAGTAGTTTCTCAAAGTTTATGAACCCGTTCGATGACAGCAATGACAACAATAAATTGTTCAATTCTTATTGAACAATTTATTGTTGTCTATTTATTGTTGTGAAAATTCTTATTGAATGTTGATAATATAGGTTATAAAATGCGTGAGACATTCATTTGCGAATGTTCCGAGTCAACTGAAAGGTTTGAGGCACCAATCAAAAGGACAAAAATTCTTAACTTTTCATCAGAAGTGGCTAAAAGTAAGATAAAAAGTAGTGGTAAAGTTCATGAGGTCAGTATGCAACGACATTTATTTGGACGAATGTTGGGCTTATCCATGGATCACGCTGTAGATTTAAAAAAGGTGTTACGTTATCTAATTACGCCAATTCCGATGTCTTTATGTCATTTTAATGGTACAATTTGTAAAACTCAAAAATCAGCAATTGTTGAAGTCTTCAAGAAACAACATAATCCGGGAAATATTCCGATGAATTTCGATGTGGTTATCGTTGATGGTTTTTACCTTCTACATACTATGCATGATGTACCATCAACTTTTGGCAACATTTCGAAGAAAATAATAAAAAGTTTGACAGCCACGAAAGCTCCTCTAGTCGACATAATCTTCGACCAATATTTCTCTCCCTCTATTAAAGATTATCAACGAAAATTGCGAAATGAACAAAATCTCATGGACTTTAATATCAACGGATCTATGAAAGTTCGACCAACGGATTTAAATAAAGAGCTGAAAAACATAAAATTTAAACAGGCTTTCGTTACTTTTTTAGTAGAAAATTGGTGTGACTCTGAAATGGTGCCTTTCCTTGGTGATACAATAATTAATTTAAATTACAATTTTTGCTATTCGTACAAAGTCGAGGATAATGCTGTGGTCCAGACAGTTAACCTTTAAGTATGGACGTGGAGTCTCACAGGCTCCGCACGATTCGCCAGTTTTTGGTTTGACCCCCTTCCCCCCACTCCATGCACCCGAGCGTCTCAGTAGCTTTACGTTTAGTTCCAAACTACACAGTGCGGGCGGAGGTTACGTCGCTGGATGCAGAACACGTGAGTAATATTCATCGAAATATTGGCTGGAGCCTGTCAGGCTCCACGTCCACTGTTGCCATGTAAAATATTATGATAAATTTTCTCTGTATGTTTTAGATTTTGTTATGTAAAATGGCTGAAAATATTAAAGCGAGTTGTTCTAGTGCAAAACAACCTCAGAGAAAAAAAATGCGACTAGATGATCCATCTTTCGAAGACGAAATAACTTCTTTATTGTTGGCTTTGGATCAGTCAGACGATGAGGTAGATATTGAAAATTGCTTGGTATCTGAGGCGGACCCGACAAACTGTCATGATAGTGATTCAGGTGAAGAGGTCAACGACCTTGAAGATGCAGTCGATAGTGAAAATTCAGACGCGCCACTTTCTGAATTACGCACGAACTATTATTATGGGAAAAATCGTTATAAGTGGACAAAGACGCCACCGTCAACAAGAGTACGGATATCTCAACACAATATTATATCAGTTCGTACATCTTCTTCGAACTTGTCAGCCGACTGTGAGAAAGATCCATTCAGTATATGGAACAAGTTATTCGACGATGAAATGCTCCATCAAATTTTGACCTGGACTAATGCAAAAATTTATATCTACAAAACTAAGTTCGCGCGTAGCAATCGACCTGATTTGAACGATTTGGACTTAGTTGAGCTGAAAGCGTTTATTGGTCTACTATTTTATTCTGCTGTTTTGAAGTCGAACCACGAAGACACAAGTTACTTATTCGCATAGATGGTACAGGCTGTGAGATATTCAGGTGTACAATGTCGGAAACCAGATTTCTTATATTGTTACTGTGCCTTCGTTTCGATGATCCTAATGAACGTGATGAGAAGAAAAAGACTGACAAGTTAGCTGCTATATCCCCCATTTTCAACAAGTTCGTAAGTAATTCGCAACAGTTGTACGAACTAAGTGAATGTGTAACTGTGGACGAAATGCTAGTCAAGTTTCGTGGAAGAAGTCACCTAATATCATACATGCCTAAAAAACCAGGTAAATATGGTCTAGTGATACGAGCATTATGCGACGCTATAGTATGTGCCATATCGATTGAGAAAAACGGACAATGACCTCAGATATGAGCCGAGTGTCAAAAGGCGTAACTTACAAAATCTCAATTTAGATGTGATAACAATATTTAAATATTGATATTATTCCCACTTCTAGGTCAGCACATATGTTTTGTTTTTTTGTTTCTTAAATAATATTGTCTGTGGTTCCTATAAACATAGTAAAATCTTACGGTACATCGCGAAAAATGTGTTATATTTTATATTTCAATTTATGGTAAGTAACGCAGCAATTCATTTAATAACAGTTTCATATTAAAAAAATATTTGAAGCAATATAATCACCATATTGAGCTTTTGCAAATTCATCCCTTTAAATAAACAAACGCGCGTTACGTCAGTTCGTTCTAAAAGAAACGTGACAATGGCAGCCAGAGATGCGTCACCTTTTTGGGCCGGTCCGCCATTTTGTTTTCATTCGTGTTCGGATAGCGCTTGCGTGTGTACGTCTCGGGTAATTCATAGCATCTTGCATTGTTTTAGTTGAGTTTTACTGTTAAATTTGTTATATCGTTAAGTTTTTGTTTTTTGAATCTGTATATTAGTTTTACTGTGACGGTCGTTACTAAATCGACATGAGTTCAGGAGAATTTGGTGAAGGACCCGGTCCTTCAACATCAAGT